>JAUKPT010003596.1:0-11891 GCA_032273505.1 Nanomia bijuga | reverse complement strand
TGTTCCTATGGCAACATTTTGTATTAATTTTTAACCTTTTTGTAATTTTATGAACATTTCATTGTATTAGCTACTGATGAAGGCTGATGATAGCCGAAAACGTTTTAGTTAAATAAAATTTTCAGAATGAAAATTAAAAGTGTATTTCTTTTCTTAAAAATTTTAACCAACTTAATTTTATTGAGATCTTTTGGCAATATATATATATATATATAAACTACTTAAATGTAGCTATTAAAAACAGCCTTGTCAACCATTTCGTTGATGATACTAACATACTAAATATCAACAACCCATTGAAACGCTGCCAAGAGCAAATCAATTTACACCTAAAAGCTCAAAGACTGAAATTATTGTCTTCAAAAAACCAGGCTCGTTACAGAGCCACGAGCTCAAAATAAAACTGAATGGTTTGGTTTGACTCTTCACTAAATGAAAATGACTAACGTCATGTTTATACATGACTATCTCAATAATATGTTGCCTGACTGTACACATTTACACATTCCCAGAAGGAAAACTACTAAGTTTGAAAACCCAATCTGCCATCAAAACATCATCTGCTGGATGACTCATTCACCAAGCTTTTTAAGTACAACTTGACTCTACTACCGAGACGCAAATTAAAGACCAAACTCCATCTTTATTTCCTTCGCCTCTACTAAACAACTTTGACAACTTTCTGATATAACAGTAGGATTTCTGCACTTTTAATATAAAATTTCACTCTCACTCCCCCTCCTCCCCTCCTCTCCCTATATGTAATGCTTGACATCACAGTAAAAGGAGAGGTACCTAAAACAGCTAGTCTGTGTGTGTCAATCCTTGCTCATTTATATTTAGTTTTTATTTAGGAATATCTTATTGTAATTTCTAAGCAAAAATAAATATATATTCTATTCTATCTATTATATTATATTCTATATAGAACAGTAGTGTAAAATCTATACTGAGATTGTTTAGCAGAAAAAGTTTTTATCAACTGAAATTAGAAGATTTCAACGAAAGCATTCACAAATAATAACAAAGGTTCAACCTTGAACAAACAAATATGAATGTTGTTTTTTAATCAATTTCTCTTGTTGAAAAATAAAAAGGAAAAACAACAATTATATTTTGTTGAAATGAAAAATATCATCTCCCGGAAAGCTAATCCTCCTAATTGCAATTAAAACAAACTGGAGTTGAACATTTGTTGATAAGAGATATATTTGAAATAGATTTATATTTGTCGGTGAGCAGTAACATTCATGTTTGATAAACAGTAAACAGGCTATATGAAATGAACCAAAAAAGACAAATTTAAACTAAAAATCTCACTTCCTTTCCTTTTATAGTTAACTCGCCTTAGAAACAAAATTTTACATATTTGATTGTAATACAGGGCTAATTATAACGAAATTAAGGTCCCTATCATGCTCATCGGCAGTGATCGTTTTTGACCGATAAAAATGAATTTCGCCCGAACAAGTTGATCGACAGAATCCGACCTTGGCCTTCGTAAGAACGATATAATTTATTACTATGTAATTAGAGATGAAATATAGACACAAGCTCATGTCAGGACCTTTGATAGTAGAAATTGGACCGATCAAAATGATCAGTGGGATTAAATGTTGTTCGATCACTATCAATTTTCCTCCGATCATTGATCGTTGATCGGAGGACATGTAGAATGATCTTTTTGGTGAACGAAACGGAATATTCTCTCCTGGGAAGTTTATACTAATTGCAATTAAAACAAACTGGGGTTGAACAATTATTCCTTTTCATTTTGATGAAGCAACATTATTTCCAAAACAGATATTAAACAGGGTAATATATGAGAGAGGTAAAAACCTAAAAATATTTTTACATACCCTTCGGACATTTAGTACAATGTCATCTTTATCGGAAATTAATGTTATTTGTCGGACATAAAGGTTTTTAAAGGTTTTTGATTTGACATCTCGACAATTGCCCACATCGGCCATGCAAGGTGAAAAGAAAAACTTTTTACTGTCTAAGACTTGTAATACCCTCTCCGAATAAGTCGATCATACCCCTTTATCAAATACCTTTAAAATCCTTCTGGACATTTTCATTAAAGTTAGATCATACAGCTGGTCGAGACACAAAAGATACATATATCGATTCTCAGAGAATACTTTTATTTATATCTTTCTTGGACATTGAAATAAATTAATTGTCATCATTACGAGACTCCGTCTTACACCTTAAACATTTTTCAACAGCAAGGTATCATAGACAACATTAGTGGGCTAAAAGCGTAGGAATTCACAATTAAAAACCAGACATGAAATCGCATTAGCAGATATCTTACAAACGTGGGACGTGGGACGCGTAGATATGTGCTTACTCACTACTTGTTATTTATTTACGTACTCCATGCTAACACTGTGCCTGAGACACACATCTTTCTTGGAAGTGTGACCACTTCAACTCACGTTCACTATTATTATGAAGCAAAGTAAAAACCCACGCTCACACGCAGTTTGTATTTTGAGGTTTTGGAACTCATTCATTAAATTGTTGTTTTGATAATTGTGCGAAATATGACATATAGAAAATACAGGATAAATGGGGCAACAGGAGGTTTCAGGTTGTCAATTTCATTGTGTTAAAACTGGGTATGACACAGGTAAATTTAGGACAAATTACTTTCGACTTTTCCTCACTATCTCTCTTTGTTTATATTTTTTATGAGACAGTTGCCCTTAACAAGGTAGGATTGAAGATTAAAGAAATAAATTTGGTTTCAGGGACTTTTGACAAAACTCAAAGAATACCCATTTTTATTTTATATTGAGATTACGAACCGGAAAATATTTTGATAGGGAAAAGAAACACAACAGTGGGCTTGTCTAAAATCTTGAGAGTACCACTTCGTCCCACTGACTTTTATTTTTATCTGAATACGATTTGCCATGTGTCTCTTGCACGCGAATTCTCTAAACACCACGTGGTGTACAACGAAATACGACATGAACTGACTTGTCTTCAAAATATGTTGTTTTGAGTTATATGTTTTCATTCCAAATATAAGCACGTGTCTACACTACTAAAAAACAAAACTAGAACCATGGTGCGTAGGAGTGGATAAATAACTCGACGTCATAAGGCCCCTCTTACACGAGGCATAGTTTGTGTTTTAGTCCGGTGGTGTGTTAAACATTTCCTTTTTTAAAGGTGTAAGAACTAAACAGACAATTGCTATTGACGGTGGCGTATTAAAAACACGCACTTAAGGCTCTCGTTATACCATGTGTTGTGTATTTAAATTGGAAATCGAAATAAATGGTTGTAATTGTTTCTAGATTGAGGTTATTGGAAGCGCAAGAGCATCTATCGAAGAACTTGCAGCTATTTTGACTTGGAGCCAAATTATATGTGCAATGCCACTGACATTCAAAAAGGCATACGGATTTTGTCAATGGAAAATATAAAGAAAGGACGGATAAGACGGGCTGACTGGTGTATATTACTTTCGATATAGCATCATCAAAACTACGATCAGTAGCAATGCAACATACAAGATCTTTTGTTGAATAAGTCGCAGAAAATTGGACTTGAAGTCGATATTAAATGCAAATGTTATTACGTGTGGCTGAATAGAAGACATATCAATTTTGTGGATGGGAATGTGCGAAAACACAAATACAGACGATGATACACTGACTCCTTTGAATGTTGGAATAATTTAACAGAAGATGCCACGACATGTTTTATCTCACTACGGAGATTTTCCTAATACTACCAACCTACACCATTTGCGAAGCTGGAAGAAAATGTTATTGATGATATAACGAACAACGATGGAGGAAAATTCAATTGATTTTGATCGATTTGTTTTCTATCTTTTAGTCTAAATGTAATTCCCGAGAGGTCTCGAAGACATTTATCTTCAAAAAGTCGATAAAAGTACAGTTAATTTCTACAATCACCTTGTTGGTTGTTTTTACACTACTTACACCAACATGATGCTCAATGATCGCAAGAAATATTAAATTATTGGAGTTTTTTTCATGTTTGCGCAGTGAAAGTAGAGACAGCAACCAAGTAAATTTTTAGCTAAAAGTTAGATAAAGTCAGATGAATGTATAGTTATTTCAGCAAGAATAGTGTTGGAATTTTAAGCAAAAATAGGGTAAAAGTAAATTTTCCTTTTTGATGTGTAGGACCTTTTAAAGAATTTAAATTCTACATCTATTAAAGTTATTAAAACAAAAAACTTAAGATGGTTGGTTGTACACCTACGATATGAAATAGTTTTTCTTTAGTTTCATTTTCACTATACTTCATTACCTCAATTCTCAAATTAGATCTTTGACGGTACCCTTGTTCAATTAGTCAGCATTCTAACACATTTACTTTCTCAACAAAAACCCGATTTCATCACAGTATGTATCAGACCTTAACCTTGTTTACATCTGCAATATTATTTTTTTTTTCAATATGTCATCCGGCGCAACTATTTTTTTTTTCGTGAAAAAAAAAATCACTTTCATTCTCCCTTCACCAACCTGCAATTTAATTACTTGTAAATAACGCAAAACATGAAGTAAATAAATAAAAGAAATCTTCTCTGGTAAAACTATAACATAAATGATGTCACTAATATCCAATTATAAACTGTTGGTATAAACATTAGTTAAAAGAAAATAAAGAAAGGTGTTAATAGCTAATTTCTTTTTGGTAATGTCTTAATGTCACTCAATCAGTCAATGGATCATGATGCCATTTAAAAAGAAATTAGTTTTATCATAAATATTTACTGGTATATATCACTATAGTTATTAGTTAATGAATTGAGGTAATTATTGAAAGTGAAATTGTAATGATGGGTTTCTCAAAGCGATGGAATTTGAGCATTTATGCATTTGTGTTAATTATTCTGCTAAATGCTATTTATGGATTAACTTATGATGCACGTACAAAAGTTGAGACTTTAAGCAACGGTCTTAAACAACATAAAGCTGAAAAATTGAATGATCACAACGATCCGAGCGTGGATATAAGCAATGAAATCAGAAATGTTACGATCATGTATCGAATCAAGAGTTTATTTTCGTTGATACCTACTCGCGTTGCTGTCAGCGACGAAGAAGCAATATTTAAGAAAGCAAAAATCGAAGAAGAATTAGAACGAAGAGAAAAAGAACTTGAAGGTCAAGAAGAATGTCGTATTAAACCAATGCCTCCGACTTTAAAATCAGGACTGACCAAATATGTCAACAAAACGATCAATAATGACAATGACTTCTTACTGAAAAAACTGCAGAGTAATCAAAAGATTCCACTTCTTCGTAATCGTCATAATATGGCATCAAAGCTTCTTCGTAGTCGTCAAAACGCGGCTTCCAACGCAAGATGTAATTCAAAAGACTACAAATCATTCAGTTGTAATCCAAAAGTCGAAATTGAAAGACTGGGGGAAAGATTTTATCCAAATCATATCATTCAAGAGAAATGTTCTGAATGTAACAAATGCATGTATGGAACGGGCCGATGTAAACAACGGTCGATTAACATAATCCTGTATTATGACACTGATGACGATGGTATAGAAAACTTATACAAATGGGACGAGCGTAAACACACTGTTTATACAGGGTGCCGTTGCCTAGTGACTTCAGACAAAACAATGATTAGAATTTTAGACCAATTTTGTCGACAGTTAGGTGGAGATCCTGTAGGGGATCCTCTCAATTGTTTCCGTGGTAACAATCAACAAACAATAAATGATGAAAGATGGCAGATAGTGCCGTAGACACCAAATACATTTTTAATCGTATTTTGATAATTATCTTTAGCAGTGGCTGATCTGGAGTTTACGAGTCTTCACGAAGACCCTCATTTTTGATATGAGCGATATTTTGGCAGGTTTTTATTATTTAAGAACAAGTTGGCCCTATATATTGTTAATCTAGGTTCAAGATAAGGGAAAACACATAGGTCCTGAAGTATGTGCTTCCATCCGTTTAAGTGCTTCAATTTTCACATTTTTATACAGCTTTGAATAAATATCATTTTTGTGAATACTCAGAAATTGGGCCAGATTCGCCACTGTTTAGTATAGTCTATTTCATAGCCCTTTATATTCGTTAACATTGATAGTTTATTTTAAGATCGACTCAACGAAATCTTTTTTTAGATAAAAATCATTTCAATTTATTTAGATTTTATTGAAATTTAGGTAAAAATTAAAAATGTTGAAGAAAAAACAGAAAAACATATCTGTCAAAGGAAAAGAAAAAGTCATTGACTTTTCTCTAATTTTATTTCTTTTTCAAATTTCTTTATAAAGAATAAACCATTCCACTTCATTTCTGAAGAAATGTCAAGAATCTTCAAATGACATTTGAGTAAAAAACAATTCGACTTTTTCTAGGGATTGTCTCAAAACTATGACTAATTCAATCTGTTGAATGGTTGAAAATTACATCATCAAGATATTGATTGGTTCATTTAGAGGCGTTTTTATCTATCTTGATTTTAAGATAACATCAAATTGTGCTATTTTGAATTAGCTTCTTGATGCTGTGATGTTCATCAGCAATGAGCAAGAACATTGCATTTTCTAGGGTTTTCAGGTCTAAATCAAAAAATAATAAATTATTTACCATTGGAAAAGACTTCCAATTTTCTTTTCAGGGAGGGGTCGATCAATAAAATCGTTTTTTTTATTTCATGAGTTATTGGCAAAAAGGTGCAAAATAAAGCATTAATTTTGTAGTGCAACTTTTTGCTTAATCAGCAAATAATATCACTTTATGCTTCGAAAATGTGAAGGATAATGGATAATTGGGTTGTATTGTACAACTTTAATTGTAATAACAAAACATATACATAATTATGACATCATAATTATGTCAAAATATCAGTTTTTGTCCAATTCCCGTTCGAGAAACATTTTTTTTGCACATTTTAAGCTCGTGGTGAAGGTGATGTAAAAAGTTTTGGAAATATACCTAGATACAGAACTCTCTTTATCTGAACAAATTTTCGTTTATCTCTTTTGAAAATGTTGCAAAAAAACGCACGAAAACAACTTTTCCAATTCAAGGGAATCCTAATTCAAAGTAGGACCATTTTTATTGGGTTATAAAATATCGGATCTTAGAATTTTCCCGATATTTTGAACTTTCCGTAAATTATGCGATTAAACTTTTTCGGACTTGTCATTCGGCCTCGATGACACAGGACGAAAACATTGAATAAAAATACTAAAAAACAATGTTAGGGAGCGTCTCCAAACAATTTTCTGACCCTTAAAAGACGATGGCTGCTAAAGGGCGGGGGGTCAAATCCTTAGCAACCATTGCCTGTTAAGGGTCAGAAAATCTGTTTGGAGATGTCCTCTTAGATCAAACTTAAAATCAATCGTGCATTTGACTAACTAAAGTCGACTGAATCTGACAGAGATATACCCTATAAATATACCCTATAAATTGACTGAAATGACTAATTTCATAAATTTTATCATTAGGCTAAAAAGAACAACTTAACTTAGTCTTATTTTTTGACCAATTATATAAGCAGCGAAAAAAGATTCCCTTTGAGCTTCGGCTACACTGAACTATATTGTAGCGGACTGACCTAAAAATTAAAACTTTGGAATAACATCACAAATTTCACTAGTAACTTTCGAAAGTGGATGAAATATGAAGTAGGAAGTAGTCGAAGCGTGTTATGTCGGTTCCTTCTGTAATTCAACACCCATGATGCAACAGTGTTATTATTTCCGGTTTCCTGTTTGAATTGAATACATTTCGAAATGTTAGATTTTGATAATCAAAATTTTACTAGTACACAACATACAGAGAGATTTCAGTCGTGTTTTTAAAAAATATTTTCAATTTTTACCAGGTAAAAAACAGTCCAACTTGAGCTTTATTCCCTATTAGTTGAAAAACCTTTTTTAATACGATTTGCAAACTTTCAAAAATATAAATGGGAAAAATGGACAAGTGAAGACTGAAAAAATTCCAAGAAGAAATTATTTCTTTGAAATCTTCATTCGGTCTAACGTGCAAAGAAGATCATATTTACTATTTGTGCGAATATCAACCAAAAAGATTGGCAGCGAGCGGAAAACTTCCAAAATATGATGAAATAAGAGATATCATTTTGTTCAAATAAATGAAAAATACAATCCAAACAAAAGTGGGAGGTGGTAGAGAGGAATAGTTTTTCTCATTTTAATAGATTAGAGCTGAGGACTAAATTACTATAATAAAAATGTTTTCATTAAACCTTCAAAGCGCTTAAAGAAAATCACTTGTTGTGCATGATCAAAACATTAGAATAGATAACCTATTTTAAGGTCCGATGATAATTTAAAGTTTGACAGCAAATTATTAAATGGTGTTGAAATTGTACCAAACTAACTAGCAACTAAAGACCATTTAAAAATAGTTGTCGTGTATTAGCTTTTCTTCTTCTTTAATTTTCAAAATGAAGATAAGCTTATGAACTTTACAAAAGTCACTCAGATCCTAGCAAATTATTGCTTTTGTCAAATAAAAAAGAAATTATTGGAAATTGCAATAGTCCTTGAAAAAGAGAGAATACATGCTATTTAGAGATTGACTTTAATTAGTGAATATCACAACGTGAAAAATGAGATTCGAAAAGGAAGAATCAAGAAAAAACAGATAAGAACTTCAAAAGGAATATAAAAAGTCACTGTATATTTTTGTGTCACCAGATTTATTTATTGGTATATGATGATATTTTGAAATTGACGATGTGGTCTAAAAACGCTGCTTAGTGGAAGATCTGGCCTTTTTTCTGAGTGTCTTCAAAAGTGATATTTACCCTAAGCTGTGGGAAAATTGAAAAATTGAAACAATGGAAACGAATACTTCAAGAACTATTTTCCAGAGTGTTTGCCCTCATTTTGAACCAGTTCAACAATTAATAGTTCCAACTTGGTCTTATGGGCGCATAGTGGTTAATACGTTACGTTATCACTGTTATGAACGCAGTTCGAGTCCTTGTCGAGACATATAATTTATACATGATTAAAATTTATTAGGATTAGCCACTAGACTATGTAGCTGGTGCTTGTCTCGGCTTCGTTAGCTTGAAAGTCCAGTGTTAAATGTTGGGTGTGTCGTCCTGTGATCCCAGACCAAGTAGCAGTGCTTAGTAAATTTCATCTACTTGGGATGTGCGCTCTGGGTGTATAAGCATAGATAAAAAAAAAAGTTTTAATAAATAACACCGCAAAATATTGCTCTCATCAAAAATGAGCTTCTTCGTAAAGACACTAAAGACACCCCGGATCCGCCACTGCTGCTACATCTACATTCATTTCAATTCATATATTTACTTTTACTTTTGACTTTTTACTTTTGAGTCCATTCATTTGCATTTTTTTTGCGTTTTAAACATAAATTGATAAAAAAATAAAGTATTATTCATCATATAAAATGAAAACAGAAAAGTGAAAGAACGACTTCATATTTCTAAAAATAGCCTGATCTGATGACGGGGTAATGACATTGAAATGAAACCCCAATGGTTGTCAGACATTTTGCAAATAAACTGATAGCATTGTCGACAGTAATCATCATAGTCAACGTCATTATGTAAACAGATGACCTAGATGTCGACTCCCTGGGGATATTTTCATTCAATAAAAAATGAATTCTTGTTTGCTAGTGAATAAATACCCGATTGTTGAATGAAGATTTTCAACTTTGCTACGTAATATATTTGTACCCTAATGTGGCCACATAAATCGCATTTTCATTAAAAAAAAATACTGAAAATCTTTACACCTTCCGGTTCAGACAAATTTGGTAAGAAAAATCAATCCTTCTTCTTTAGTCACCCTAGTCCATGGATATCTAGAACACCTGGATATGAATGAGAAATAAGGCATTGACAAGAGGAGGCCACTTTTTCAGTTAGATATATTTTTATATAAACTTACAAAACTTCTGTTTGAGAAAAGATATGGGTATGAACAAACCCATTTTAGAAAGCCTATTTATAGTGCTATATACTCATATATGAAATTGTAAGAAAAAATTAGGTCCAAGGACCTGGGGAGAGATTTCCTAATATGGTCATTTTGTCCCTAAATCACTTAAATTGCTATATCTTGCGAAAAAATCAAAACTAGTTATTGGATGAGGACTTTTTAGAAAGCTCATATTATATTCTAAACACGGAAAAGAAAATATACGAAAAATATTGTTATCCAGGGGACTGGGAAGAGATTTCCTAATATGGTCATTTTGCCCCTAAATCATGTAAATTGCTATATCTTGCGATAAAATCAAAACTAAGTTTTGGTTGAGGACTTTTTAGAAAGCTCATATGATATGCTATGACTTGAAAATGAAATATTTGAAAAATATAGTTGTTCAGGGGACTGGGGAGAGAATTCCTAATATGGTCATTTAGCCCCTAAATCATGTAAATTGCTATATCTTGTGATAAAATCAAAACTAAGTTTTGGTTGAGGACTTTTTAGAAAGCTCATATGAAATGCTATGACTTGAAAATGAACTATTCGAAAAATGTGGTGGTTCATTTTCTAATATATTATTCCAAACAAATTGTCCTGACCTTTCTTAGAAACACAAAAAACAGCTATAATATACATCAAATATACTACATTAAACTAAAACAATTAAGTATAATGTACGCTTTGGATGATGATTTAGTTCATGTCAATTAACCCTCAATAAGGCTAAACTAATGAGGTCGACACGGGCATAGGAGAAGTGCCAGATTCTTTTCTTAAAATTAGGACGCGGGGAAATTATAAAGTTGAATCTACAGTGCATTACCTGATGCTTCACGATTGGGTCAAGAGATGGCCTCACTCCACTTTCTGTTACAAGGTTAGGTTACGATTAGATCAATACAAGAGGGTGCACGATCATCACGGAAAATGTGGATGGGTTCATTAGTTGATGGAGATTTAGAAATGCAAATAAATCATTAAGCAACATGCTTTCATCATTAGAGCTAAAATCAGGTAACCAAGACTGAGAGTGACGATTGAAGTCACCGGTGAAAAACATTGTTTATGGATTTTCCATTATTATAGTATTATGAAAATCTTTGAATTTGCCAAGAAATTCTGTGTATCCAGGAGAGTTAGCGTTGAATGCTGGGTTTCTGTAGATAACTTTAAAAAAACGTTTTTTCTTATCAAATAAAGTTTCATTAAAAATACATTTGTCAAATGATAAGTCAGTTGTCACTCGAAGGGGAATCCTTGAAAAAAAATATTTTAAGGAATATATTTATAGCCAAGCAATATGTCCTCATCAATAGTGATCGAATCGTTATTGATTATGGTTAATCGAATTTCGAAAAGAGTTACACGTACAAAATCTTCCTTACTTAGGGTATTCAAATTCTAGTTACATGAGGAGAAAAACCCATCTGTATATGAAGGATGATAAAAAATCTATTCGGATGAACGTCATGACTCATGTTAACTATCAGAGAAAAAGAGGACATTAGAGGCAACAATTTTAAAACAAAATCTGTAAGGTGTACAGACTAACTCGTTTATTATTAGAAAAAAGAGTAAATACCGAGCTTTTTTATGCGTATGACTAGCTTGGTTAGAAAATGAATGATCATGGTTGAGAAGAGAATTGTATCTAAAAGCAATATAATAGGATTTAAGAACAATAAAAAGTAAGTGCAATACGCTAAGTAGAGGGTGTCATGGCAAGAGAGAAGAATAGTAGAAGAAATGATTAATACATGATAATGATGAAAACCGTCGAGTGTTACATGGACATGATTAGATCTCCTCGATGTGCATAAGTTAACCTCAAAGTAAGTAAGTAAGTAAGTAAGTAAGTAAGTAAGTAAGTAAGTAAGTAAGTAAGTAAGTAAGTAAGTAAGTAAGT
>JAUKPT010003595.1:0-11893 GCA_032273505.1 Nanomia bijuga | reverse complement strand
TAGTAAAAGTACTTGTGCTGATGTTTTGATGTCATTTCCGATGTTTTCAAACTTACTAGTGTGAGAAGGGTCCTAACCAGTGGCGGATTCAAGGATTGCGGGGCCTAGGCTAAAAAGTAGAGCGCTAGGCCCCTCATTATTCTTCGTAAATTAAACTATATTTTTATAGACCTAAAAATCATATTTAGGTTGGCCACATTACACTGATAGTAATGTTGGTACAAAGGTACAAAAACTGATGTGCCATTCAGACGAATAATATATCAAAAACAAAAAAGAAGGTTCTTTGTGCGGGGCCTCCCATTATGACTTGAAGCGCGAGGCCTAGGCTATAGCCTGTTTAGCTTGTTGATAAATCCGTTGGTAAATCCCAATGATGCACTGACTGTGCATCATTGGGTCAAATCTAATCCCCCCTTAATTAAGGACTGCACCCTTGGCTCAGTAACCCTCTAGCTCAGTAACACTTGTATCTTAATTTCATAATATATGGCAAATTCATGATTCTAGCAAACCATTTCCTTTGAAAATCTAAAATAAAGATGATCAGTGTTGAGGCTTTATTAATCAAAACAAAACCAAAGCACATGGTCCAACACTTGAAATGTGAAAACATTAATAGATCATATGAAATAGAAACTAAAAGTAAGCTATAAATTGTTAACAAACAACATTTTTGATGTCCATTACTATTTTTAATGATAAAATTATCAAGTGTTCATCAAAGATATAGTTTTTGTTTTGCATTCAAATTCGAAATGCACATTCCAAATTTACGATTGTTTCCTGATTGGCCCATTTTTCGATCATGATTAATTTCTCCTAACATTTTTTTTCTACACTCGTTTTTGGGAGAATTGTTCACATTTTTTTCTGAGATTTGGAATGCCTATATAATTGTAGTGTTATAAAATGTAGTTTTTTTTTGTAACTAGAGAGATATGGAGAAGATAGGAAAAAAATCATTTTCAGTTATTTGAAAAAATACTAATAACCAATTACCAAATTTTCCAATGCCAATTTTACCAGTTTTGCTACAGTTAGTCCTAAATGGACTGACCGCAGTTGATTGATTTTCCCGAAAGGGACCACCAGGTACTAACCGTCCTGCAGACAGGTTCCAGGCCCTGTCGATTTGTAACATAAATTGACAAGTATGACTTTATGTAGAAGAACAGAAAACATGGATATTCCCCTGTGTGTGCATCTTTGTCTGAATATGCATGTCAATTATCGATCGATCTGTCAAACCAGCGATGGTCTGTCTGTTCCGGTTTATTCCTTCCCTCTTCCTTCGCTCCCTTTTGATAAGTTACCCCTTTTATTCCAAAAACGAGTGACATTTAAGAAATGTACCAAAATTAATATTTTGGTATAAATAATTTGTTTTTCAACCGTTTAATTTGAAATTTGAGGATATGAGAAAAAATACCATCTAGATCACATTCGAAACATTAAATTTTGTTTTGTCAAAAATTGTGGCTCCAGATACCATTTTACGTGATTTTGAAAAAGAAGGCACAATCATTGTAATATCCATAATATGGAAAAGGTAAAGTATGAATCATAAACTGCTAACCATGGGCTTTTCACTGTTGTAAAATGTCACTGAAAAATACTGGTTAAGGTCGAAAATTGTGGCATTTTAAGTACTTTTTTGTCAGCCACAAAAATTGTACACACTTAATGTATGAATATCTCCTGAGATAGGAAGCCTCTTAAAATGTTTTTTTTTCTATTATAGGCAAAATTTATCTATGACTAACATATTTCAGGTTGAATGTGTCAGCCACATTTTTTGAAATACTACGGATCAAAATGTGGCTGACACTCTAAATGTCACAAAACAGGGGGGTTGGAATTGATCTTATCTGTTCTGGTTTGGAGTTGTTTTCATGCTAGCTTGATGTGAGCAGTAGTTTCTATAATGTAGTTTTTCATTTGTATTTTAGAGAAAAAACTTTTTGCTATTAAAGGAAATTATATCATGAAATATATTTTTACCAACAATTTTTTAAAAAAGAGACCAAAAAGAGAACATTTTTTATCAAAGACCAAGTTACTAAAAAGAGACCAAGTTCTCATCGCCGAAATAACTAAAATAAGACAATACATTCAAGTTGGACTAAATATTTATAAGTTACCGAAGTACCACAGGTTCCATAAACATCACATCCATTTAAAATAAACAGTTTAGATATTTCTTTTGGTATGGGATTATTAGGCATACTAAATTAGTATGTGATCAAATAGATTCACATTTAATAGATCGACTAAGGTAAATAAAAAAAAACAACTAAAATGCGGACATTCACTTGATACTAATATCTTACCATATTTTTTTGGACGTCCACGCTTTTTAATTGAAGAAGTATCAGGAGTATCTAGGGATAAACAAATTACTTAAAACACTTATTGTGTAAAATTATTCATAACCTTGTCAAATATCACTATTTTGTATGCAGATTTTCGTTTGAACAAGCAAAAGAAAATGTGAAGAATACTTAATAAATTGCAAGGAGTGAAAAAGTTTAAAAATTCGCACTAAAATCGCAAAAATAGGTTTTGCTTCAAGAATACAGCAATTTTGCTAAACATGACCTATATAAGTCGAACCAACAATTCATGGGAAATCCAAATATGTGCTTGGTTAAACCACACAGTTTATAGTTGAAATTATTCCCCATTTAGCCAATATTCAACTAATGCAACATCGTATAGAATATGTATAAAAATACAATAGGTATATATTGATTTTAATATTATAATATTTGGTGATTTCCCAAAAATATCGTTGGGGAATTTCATAGTGAGTTTTGTTAACTTATAGGTTAAGTGTTTGGTGATGTCGGTTTCTTTTGTTCACCAACCAAATGGACATTTTTTCTGCGGTTTTTTGGTTTTGGATACATAACCTAATGCGGCCGGTTTTAAAATAGATTTCATATATTTTTCATGCTTTTTACTTTTTTCAGGTCTGTATTGGTTTTTAAATTGGGTGTTTTTGATAGCAGTTGAAAGTATATTTTTTGATTTGCGGTATGTGCACAGATTTGCTTTTGTGTCAGTGGACCAATCTGCTTCGTAGGTTTCACTATAGGTTTTATGATGGTCTTGAGACCTTTTGATTTTTTGAAGTTTATTTGCTTGTACCGAATGTTATTTTATAGTTTCATTTTTACTTTTAGCTTTTAAATGACCTTGAGTCGAATCATGCAATCTAAATAAATATATAATACAAAGCAAGTGGAAGCTGTTTTTTATCTTCCAAATGTACAGTAGTAAAACTTACTCATGACTTGAATTCTGGGCAAAATGTTGACTGCAACACTAAATGGGAAACAACTTGAAAACTATTGGTAGGGTGTGGATTAACCACTCCAATGTATTATCGGTTTATCATGTTTAGCAGAAATGCTGTCTGTTTAGTAAAGCCAAACCTATTTTTGCGATTTTAGCGCAATTCTTTTTACTTTTTCATTTCTCCACACCTAGAAAGTATCCTTCTACACAATACCCACAATTTACGAAAGGAAAATTTATAATTTAACTGAAATCTTCCGAGTTATTGTGGTTTCTAAACTTAGTGTAGGCTTTCCAAACGAATTATAGGAGTACCCCTGTAATTAGTTTGAAAATGCTTAAAGAATAAAAAGTTAATACTACTGAAACAAGTGTCAATTCCTATGAATTGAATGAAAGCCAACTTACCATCATTTCTTGGTCTTTTAATACTTGTAGTGACAGTTGGTTGGACAGGATTTTCAGCTTTTATTTTTGGTTTAGGAGACATGATAAAATCTAAGTTCTGACGGTCTAAAGTAATAATGCATAACATTTCTGAATCTTTCACAACCTCTTTATACTTCAGTCTTTATTTCGACTTGTTGTTACATTCAGCTTTGCTTGGTATTAAAAGCAGTTAAAAGCAGTATTATTAACCTATTTGCTCATAGAAGAATTAAGAAAATAGTAACAACAAATTACTTACAAATTTCATGTAATAAAACACAGTCACGCTTTCTTTTTCTTTTGCCATCTGGAAGAGAAAAAAAACACTCATAATAACTCCCAGATGAATTATTGAGAATTATCCAAGTCAAAGTCACTTAAAGTTAAATATATGCACATGAATTTAAGTCCAGAATAATTTACATAAACAGAAGGTTCATAACAAGCAGTAGTTAATTCAAAAAATAATTTAGAATCGACTTCAACATGATAAGATCTTTTTCTGATGTACCAATGACCTTGTTAATTTAAAGGCATATTGTTAACTAAACTAGATACACTCAGATAATTTGTGCTGCTCAGTCTGAATTGAGGTTAAACATCTACATAATAGATTTTTTAGTTGTTCTTGACCAACGACCTGTTTCAATTCGCAAGTTGTGTGAACTCTAATGAAATATATTCTCAAGTCGTCACTAATTGAACTTTTTTCTTTTGATAAATAGTGTATCTCAAAATTAAGATTCATCTGGCAGTATTAGACTGATTTCGTTTGTTCTGACATCAAATGTGATCTTTTGTCAGGATGTTACCATCTGAAAGAAATCGGTCCATGTAGGATGCAAGTATGGGGTTATCCTTTTGATTGTGGTTTAATGCAAACATTAGTGGATAGTATGTCATAACATCACGTTCTTTCACCTTGGTAACCAAGTATTTCTGTTGTCAATGTCAGATAAAAGATTTTAGGGAGGGGTAACCACATTCAAGCAAACAGGTTGAATTTGGCATAGAAGCACAAACTCTTAGAAGTTTTATTGCATTCATATACATTTGATCTTACACTGGTTTGATTCCAAGCCATGACTCACATGCATTGCGAAGAGGCATCTTGCCAGTAAATTTACCCCTGTGTACATGTTGAGTGAGGCTTTTAATTTTTCATTACCTGTAAAAAATGCTCCTAAGTATACATACTCTGAACAATGTGTCATATTTATCATGTTTCGTTGACAAGCGAATGGGTTCTCTGTCCGTATCATTGCTGTTTTATCGTTAACCTTAACTTTATTTAATACAAAGCAACCATTGCCAGCCATGGCAAACTTATCTGAATAACATTGCTAGACTTGCCTAACCAGTCAAAAGACCGTTGTCAACGTTGGGATGTCTTCCTTGCCAAACCTGTCACGTGTCTCTAAGAGGCAATCAGGGCCATACCCTTTGTTTACTACTGCTATGCAGGTCCAATAATTTGTAAAACAGAATGATTAGTTAATCTTCTAATTGAATCAAGTAGTATCAACAAATTGATTAAAATCAAATATAAACTTAATACTTCTAGTTTTGAAAAGGTATTTTGTCTTCTTTCTTGCTTGTAACTTTGTAACTAGCTGAACAGTACACAAAAGATTTGCTACATCGATGCATCTAAACTACTCTGTTAATACCACACCTAAAAATAATTAGTAATGGTCTATTATATGAAATAGATCAGCACGTTTATTATTCCACTTGAAATCAAGATGAACACCAAAACTAGTATTTGTGAGTTAAAATAGGCACTCGGGCACTGAGACACTAAAATTTACCCTACTTTTTATCAGGCTTTAAGAATTCTAGTCTTGAAAGGTTTACGGTTCAGGATATTATTAGTTACTCGGTCGGACAGTGAGATATGCCGTTTGTAATTCGTATTGAGTTCCGGATACTAAGTACACACCCCATATTTCACTGTATCCCGTCACTAACAGACCGACCAACAAACTCATCCTGTTGAAATTCTGTTTATGTTACTGAATACTGTACAAATAAATCATTATTCACAGGGGGGGTGGATGATTGATGTTAAAAATGTGCGAAAATGTACTCAATTTTGGGTAAAATCTGTGATAATTTCTTAAGAATAAATATTAGTTTTTACAAGTAAAAATGACTAAGTCACAACTTTCTAGAACCTTGGTACTACCTTGAATGACTTTCAGAGCTGAATCTCTAGAAGTAGCGTGGTGTTAAAAGATTTTGAAAGTACTAGGGTATACTAAAATACTAATTTTTACCAAGGACTTTTGATGGTATACCAATTTTTGGCTACAAGCACAGGATAATAGGTGAGATAACATTTTACTAAAAATGGGATTATGTAATTGCACTAAGTTTTTTTCTTTGGGACAAGGTGGAGTGATTTTAGGGATTTTAAGGTGTCAAGGCACCTTAATCATTGTTTTCAAACGAAATTTATCTATTCTAGACATCTAGTGACAAGATACCATTAAAATATCCTGTCGGCACGTGACCCAATTTAGCACATTCCATTGGTAGTTGCTTATTTGAGGAGTGATTAAAAGCATTATTCATTATTACAAAACCTGTTGGGCATATATCTAGCAGAAAGAACATAATATGTAACCCCAAAAACTTATGAAGCACATGATTTTCTTCAATTAAATGTATGTACTTACAGACAACTTGAAAATCATCACCTCCCTTTTTCCTTTTTTTATATTTCCGTTTATCTATAAATAAAAAAAAACTTGCAGAATCAGCTGAATACAGAATAAAAGTATTATGGTAAATAATTCTACAATTTCCTTGCTTTAGGGGCTTTTAGGATTCAATTAGGTTTACACCTGGGTTCTAGACATTTCAAAGACACTGAATTGAAACCATATCGTTATTCTACAATTTTTAGCCAATTTTAGGCCAAATTAGGACCTTAATACGACTTTTTTGATTCTATGTTTGATTCTTGTCATGTATAATGTACTATTCAACTTAAAAAACACTTTTACATATATCTCCTCATTGTTCTACTTTACGGTGAGTGTTTTAAAGGTTGTTTTGGTCAATTTTCGGCCCTATTAAATATTATGCCCAAATATGGCATTTTACCACTTTTCTATGATAATGACCTTTTGTCCCCAAAAAGCCATACTAGAGCTAACTTTTAAAAAATGCATGGAAAAAGATTTTTCTTTGAATGAGAGACTTCCCTGGGATGTCTTCCACGCATTAACAAAACAGTTTTTTTGTTTTAGAGATATTTAACTTCAAAGTTAATGGCTGTATCATTTTTTTTCGATATATGGAAGTTTACAGTCCGAGTATTTAAACTCAATTTGTGTTAAAAATACATTTATGTGTATCAAAATCAATAATAACCACCTTTGTTACCCTCATGTCATGTTGGAAATCATTTTTACCCTCAAATGTGCACTTCATTCATTGCATACAAGATGTCTGATTTAGGCCCTTTTAACTTAAACCTGGATATATATAGGAATTTATCTTGCCTTACTAAAAGGAATAGTATGTAGCTAGGATGATGAACTTATGCATCTAATATACTAGGAATTCATATGTTGAATTTATTTAAAATTTTTGAAGTATTATTGGAATAACAATCGATCAATTCAACAAATGTGAATGTTGCTCTTAATAGATCCAGTTAAGACGGGCATACGAACATGGGTGAATTCATAGCACCCAAAACAGAAAAACAAAAAACTTTAAAGAAGTCTACCTCTGCCTTGATAATCCTCTATTTCATCCTTGATATCCATGGATGCTTCTAAATTGAAGAATTGAAGAACAACTACATTTTCAAGGAAATTACAATATAGATATTTATGCCAACTTATGGGGGAAAATGTTGAAAACAAAGAAATAAGCTATATTAAGTAGGCAAAAAAAACAATCAACAGTTTACAATTAACTGAGGCATGAGAACAGATTGAAATAATTTCCCCTGGAAATGTGTATGTTATATATTTGCCATGATTTGCCAAAAAATTTCCCTGGAATCAGGAAATCTCTGAGCATTTATTTACCTGAGAAGGGAGCAACTTACCCAATTCTGCTGTCTCATTCATCTCTACTTCATTTTCTAGTACAGGGGGTTGTGAGACAACTAAAAAGATAAAAAGATGACTTAGTAGCTGAAATCAATTGAATTTAATGGCATTAATAATAAATGATTATATATCTGATAATATAAATCGTATAATATGAATTTAACTAAACCTCAAATAATAAGGAATATGGTTCGTTTTGTTTCTAATGTTTCTAATATTTCTAATATGTCTGATAAGGTCCGGGAAGGGTAAATCCCATCATTATCTCATGTTTGACTTCTCTTTTTCTTTCAAAATTTACTGTATATTTAGAGCGACACCCACCTGTATGCATAAATTTTTAATTTTTTCAAATTTTCCAGAAAAATTAAACTCCCCACTCCCCCTACCTGTTCTTTGTCATAGAGTCACAATATGCATTTTCCAGAAATATAGGTCTCCATTATGTTATTTTGTGTGCTTGTTTTCAAAAATAATTATTTTTGGGGAGATTTAAAAATATTTTGACAAATTTTCGGTGTTCTTGTAAATACCTGAGGACCCCCATTCCCCTTATTTTTCAAAATTCTCATTGTCTTAGGTATTTCTATCCTAGATATTCCGAAAGAGGAGAAAAAACTTAACTAGTCCATCTGAAAAAATGCGATACTCCAGTAACGAAAACCCTTTAACTTGAAAATGCTCTAAAAATTTAACCATTTAATATTTTGATCTGTTTTTTTTCATTGTGTTCTCTGTATTATGTAGTTTATTGATATGTATATGAATGGTTTTAGTTAGAACCTTTAAAATCATTTAATTCCACCTCTGGGCACACTGTGCCCCCCCCCTACTATACCATTAACATTTATATAATGAGTACCTTCTTTTTCTAATGTTTTTGATGTATCTTTTATCTCTGATGCACCTTTCATGACGAAAGTTATTGGACCAGACATATTGGTTGTGACTTTTGACTCATCTAAAAAAAACAATATTTTCTTATTCAATCTGATTCAAGGAGATATTTTCATCAAAGCATGCCAAAAAGAACACAATATAGTGGGCACCCCCCCCCCTCCTCCCATCTCTGTCCCTTTTGAAGGGAAGCTGGGTGGGGTGGGCTGAGAAATATGCCTTAGGAAGGGAGGGACTCAAACCTGGTTTAGGAAGAGATATTTTTTGTTGCCCCAATATTCATATTGCATGGATTTCGTTACTTACAGGTTTTGATGTATATTAAATCTTTTCACTATTACCATGTTTCCAGAATAGAACACATCCAAACTTTGTCAGACGTCAACAAAATGTTTCCAATCTACACAGTCCCACAGGGGGGAACGTACCCAATTCCTGGGGGGGGGGTCCTCATAGAAGGGGGAAACCCTCTAGGTGGTCTAGTTTAGGAAGGAGGCTGATACCCCTCCGCCCACTATTATGTCTTACCTGAGTGGTTTAAAGCTTTACTGGCTTGACTTTGTACAATTTCTTTTAGAACTGATTTGACCGAGACAGCTGCAGCTGCAGCATAAGATGTAATGTTCGAACTATTTGCTTGTGAAGAAACTAGAAATTAAGGAAAAGTGTTAGAACATTCTTTATAAAGACAATTTAGTTGAATAAAAAACAACTGAAGCACAAAAGAAGCTGCAAAAATCAACAAAAACTCTGCTTATCAGACTTTGACATAACGTTGCACTCATACCTTATCAGACAAAAATTCTTCAGACATGATTTTGGGCAGACAAAATTTCGGCTCAAACTCGAAATTTCGGCACTTTTGTTTGCCAAATCTATGATGGAATGCTAAGGTATGCTAAGTCTACTTCTGGACAAAGCCAATTTTTTCGGCAATCTTATCCACCAAATTTTTGTTTGATAAGGTAACTTAGAATTGACTGTTACACTCAAAATCAATATCTGATGTGTACAGATATCATTTCTTCAATACCTTTTTCATTTAGTTTTTGTGTGATTTCTGCTTTTGCTTCCTCTGATAAAACAAATGTGATGGGAGCAGATGAAGGAGATATAACTAAAATCAAAATCAAAAATTTTATGATGAAGCAGCAATATAAAATTAATCTTAACTTTAACTTGCAAAATAATATGTACTGGGATAATTCTATTGTTTGTTATTGTTTAATAACTCAAGAAATGAAAAATATAAAATTAATTTTAACTTTAACTTGCAAAATAATATGTACTGGGATAATTCTATTGTTTGTTATTGTTTAATAACTCAAGAAAAAGATAAATGCGCTCTTTTCTTTTGGATATTAGTTTTGTTTAGTTTAACAGGGGGTGTAGGTATAGATTTTCCTATATTTACAATACATTTCAACCAAAAACAAAACACTAAATATTTTTTGCTTGGATATGAGGCTATTCTTTTCAGGATGTTTATGGTGTTCTGAGAAATTTGACATTTTTGGCACTCGACAGGTTTTTCCATACATTTCCCCTATATCAGGAAACGATGAGGCTTACAGAAGAGACCTTAAATACCTTAAAGTCCCTTAAAAGGGAACAAACGTTGTTTAAGGGACCTATTGATACTGATAAAGTATGGTCCCTGCTTTGATGTTATAGAAAAAGGCATAAATACTTTTCTTTTCTGTTGTATGTTTAGATAAATATAAAAAAGAAGTGAAATATACCATCTTTCTCAGCAGCATGTACAGATGACTTATTTAATAAAGCTGGGGCTGCAACAGTTGGAGCTGCAACAGCTGGGGCTGCAACAGCTGGGGCTGCAACAGCTGGGGCTGCAACGGCTGGTACTGCAACAGCTGGGGCTGCAACGACTGGGGCTGCAACGACTGGTGCTGCAACGACTGGTGCTGCAACGACTGGTGCTGCAACGACTGGGGCTGCAACGAATGGGGCTGCAACGACTGGTGCTGCAACAGCTGGGGCTGCAACAGCTGGGGCTGCAACAGCTGGGGCTGCAACAGCTGGGGTTGTAACAGTTGAGGCTGCAACAGTTGTAACAGAAGCTATCTTTATTTCTAAATCCTTGCTTGCCTTGTCATTACCATAAGTTTTTTCCTCTAAATAATGTAATGAAAAATGTTATCATGACATAAAACAAAGATCTTAGGTATTGCCTTAAAATAATGGCTATATGTAAGGTTTAATCAGTTGAAAACTTATCCACTTGGCTCATCTTTAAACAAATTTAGAGAAAAAAAGGCATTTTCTAATCAACCAAGATTTTCAACTAGGTGGACAGAAAATTTAGTTATACGCGAAGGTCAATCACTTAGCATAAAAAAAATCAAATCAAAAAAGAACAAAAAATATTATACCTGGTTGCTTTTGTTTGTTGCTTTTAACAACATCAAGAAAATGTGAATTATCTCTATTTGTAGGAGCAGCTGAAATACTGAATGCACTTCCAATCTTGAGTTCATGAGCAGTTTTGGGTTCTAAAAAGGTTTTTAAGTGAATTAACCTTAAATGCGTACCAAAATCAAAGTATTTAATTACCTTTGTAGCACTAAAATGTGTAATGGTAATTCATATGTGACTGTCTTTAGGAAAAAGGACTGTTTTTACCGCGGTAAACGAGAATGTTATCGTGGTAAAATCTTATTTTCCTTGCAGTAAAATTCAACTTTCCTCGCGGTAAACCTGTCATTTCCTCGCAGTAAATTTGACTTTTCCTCAAGGTTAAAAATATATTTTCCTCGAGGTTAAATAAATTTTCCTTGCCTTATCAAAAAATACCAGAGAGAAATATCTAATTTTACCGTTGATTAATTTGATTAACCAAGCAGGCTTGATATATTGATTTCAAATAACTTGCTAAAACTGCAATAGCTAGGGATAAAATTATTTTACACTTCTTGTAATTGTTTGTTCTTGTTACTTTTGTAGTAAACAGAAAGTAAACTCCACCCAAAGCATTTATATATTGGCCGCATTTGCACATGTGTAAACAGAACATTGTATTATGTATTTGAACAGAATGTTTTGATGAGAACAAAGCAAAGAAAGACAATGATAGAATATTATGATATATTATGAATATATTTTTATGAGAAGTGTTTTTTCGGTTCAAGATGAATATTCTTAACTTTTTGGCCAAATTCATCCAGACATAT
>JAUKPT010003594.1:0-11893 GCA_032273505.1 Nanomia bijuga | reverse complement strand
ACCGACAAACGGAAAGTACGACAGACAGGCAGTCATTCTCGGGCAGTTAGCTCAACTAAATTTGAGAATTTATATAATTATCTGTTTAAGTGTTAATCAATACTAACTAATAAAACTATTTCGAATGATGATAACCAATTCACCTTTCCGAGTTACGTCACTATAGTCTGTGTCAAAATGATAGAACTAGATTTTTGTAATATCCATAATTTTGTTATTTTTTGCTCGTTCTTACTCATTTTTTAGGTAGCACTTTAATATTATGTAATTCTTAAAGTCAATGAAGAAGAATTGCGCTTGCTTAAGAATTGAAGAAGAAAAAAAATCAACTTCTTTATTTTTGAACAGACGTTTAAAATATCTATTAGAATCAGCTATCTTAACTGAACTCAAAAATGTATTTATGTTCATTGAAGGTTCATTTGTCACGAAGTTACGATATGGATTGGGTAATAGTAAGAGTTGAAATACCTACCTACCATACAAATTTATCGTAACCGATAGTAACAAAAACGCAATAATTGAATGCTCCCATAAATTTGCTTTCATAAATTTTGTCCAGAAGTTGACATATAATAATATAGACTTTGCGGACAAAAGTGCCGATATTAAGAGTTGGTGCCGAAAATTTTGTCCGCCAAAAAGTTTATCCGTCGAATTTTTGTTCGATAAAGGTATTCCAACAAGTGGTGAATGCAGGGCTGAAAATAAGGCCGCGTTAAACGTCAATGACGCGCCACTTTTGGCTTTTGATGCGTCGAATCAAAATTTGACGTGTCATGATGACACGCGTCACTTTTTTCTTAATTACAAAAGTTCTGTCTCGCTTAATAAATCCAATAATATTTATACGCCACTGAGTGTGCCACGAGAAGAGAAATGTATTTTGTACGCATAACATGAGAGGAGTAATGGAAAAAATAATAAAACTAAGAAAATTGACGCGCCAAACTTTTGAAAGACGCGCCAAAAATATAATTGACGCGTCAAGTTAACGCATCACAGAAAAATCCTTATTTTCAGGCCTGGAATGTGAAAAATCGATGATGTTATCGAACACTCAAAGAAAGGTTGGTTTTCTTATCTTCATCAAAATTGATTACAAAGAATTTAGACAGTGAAATAAAATTGAAAACCAAAAAATATAATCAGTCGGATGATGATCTATACCCACACAAAGAGAACGTTTGAAAAGCGCATGGGGAGAAAAAGTTTAAGGAGAATTATTTAGATAAAACTTGTGATTTTCCATCAATAAATCTGATAATTGCTGTTTTCAAAAAAAACACTAATGTTTTCAAAATGAAGTATGATTAAGAACCACAGAGGCATATTTCCATATATTTATTCCATTTTTTATTTTTATTAACAAACGTTTTCGTAAAATATTCACATTTTCAAGCTAAAATAAATAAATAAAATGTAAACAATTGTTAAAATGGAGAACTTATCCAAGGATTTGCTAAGAGAAGTGAATACAGGATTTATGTGGTCAGTGAAACTGACTACCACTTAACAGTTAATGTTCTTGTTTTGTATTTATCAAAATTCATTAAAATGATCATTTTTATTCCTCATAAAATTTTAAATGTTCCATGAGTTCGCCTCATGTAGTCAGAATAAAAGTTTTTATATACAAAGCTATTTTCAGTCGACGTTATCTTTTCATGTTTGTGGAATACCCCCCCCCCCCCAACAAATTGCAATAAACGTTAAATATCTATGTCTTTTTAGTTTTGTTAAGGTATTGTTAGATGCTTTTTTGGCTGCCTTTTGATCCATTCCAGTATTAAAAGAGTACCCCAAGAAAATGGTGCTTTTTCAAATTGCTTAAATTCTAAAACCGATTAGATAGCTGAATTAGGCATGAAAAATTGATGATAAAAATGGTATGATTTGCTATGTTTTGATCAGTTGATCATGAGTATTTTGTGTGTAAAGTTCCGAAAAATTGCTGAATCAACAGTCTTTTCTCGGAGTACCTGTTTAATACTGAATTGGACCAAAAGGTAGCCAAAAAAATGACTTCCACACTGATTTAGTCTCTAATTTTTTTTCACAACTAACGATACCCCAACAATACTAAAAAAACAAATTTGACGTTTATTGCAACTAGCTCGGGTTATCACCTAGGTTTACTGGACTATATAACATGAATCTAACAATCTTTTTTTAACCACTTTCATTCATACACAGAGATTTCCGCTTCTTCTTTTTTACTCCTTAATCTCTCCATCAACACTTTGGAATTTAGTGTGGCGCTTCGGCGCTATGCTCTACTAATACGCCTTGAAGAGTGTCTGATTTGACAATTATAAGAGAGTTTCCTGCAAACAATTCAAGGATTTACTATGAGTCTAAATAAATAAATATCAAAAGTTTCTTTCCTGTCGTTAAAAGGAGAAAAAAGATCTACATTTCTTATGTCAAAGTTGCATTAATTTAGTTCAGTTTGAAAATGTACATTCTTATTAATTTTCAATCTCAAAAATGGTCCGATATCTTTATCAAACCGGTGATAGTGCAACTATGCTCTACTGTCAGATAGATATCCTGAGTGACTAAAACAGCTGACTTTATCTCCACGACACGTTCATTTACATATTTCTTTTCGAACAGCTAGTTGACCTCCATAATCGTGATAAAGTGTGCTTCTACAGAGCGAGAGACAAAGATGTGATAATCTTGGCATCAGAACTTAATAACATAGCACATTACTGTGTCAGGAGTGCCAATGGTCTTTTATATCTACTCAGCTAAACACTTAAATGGAAAATGTTGGAACAGAGAGTGCCAATAATTTGCATTTCAATTTAATTGACGAGCATCGATAAGACAATTAGCTGTGGTTTTTTGTGACTTTGTTATTTTGACTTCATTGAAGGAAGATGTCATCGGTCAATAAATCATTCTGTTATATATTTGTTTATATATTTATTTGTTAATTTATTTATTTTGATTTATTTACCATGTACAATTTTACAAAAGGGTCGCAAAGCTTGATTGCAAGCAAATTTATGTTATCATGTAAATCCTTTAACAATTCAAGTGCGAGCTACCTTCTTCTGTTTATTTTACTCTTTCCTTGAATAGATTTGAATAAAAAAGAATTAGTCGAATTAAAAACATTGACACAAAAAAAATAATCTACACTTTTAAATGACTTTCAAAAACGGTATCTTTTTATGTTTTTGTTCTTTTCCGATATTTTGAAATGGGCCCGCGCGCGAACTTCTATTTTATTTTACTTACTTATTTTACTTATCTACTTTGCTAGCACCCAAATTGATCTAAACTCGTCTAATTTATATTTTCGCAAGCCTATGTAAAGCTAATTGATTTATTTATTTTACGCGTATATGTTGCGAAATAGCTTCGCTATCGCTCCGCGATTATATCTGCCGATGAAAGATTATTCTTACAAAATTGTCCGAAATGTTCGAACTTTTTGATCGTATCATATTCATTCTAATTTTGATCGACAAAAAAAATGCATCGCTGAACAGATGCGGGGCCTATAATTTGTTATAATTCAGCCCGATGTATATATTCAATTTCAAGTTTTCAGTATACAAAACTATTTTTTTCAAAAGATAGTTGACATCTCTCTGATTCTTTGTAAGATAGGAAACTTTTGCGAACTTTGTTTTCTTTTGTACAATTATGTTATGAACAGCTAGCTATTGCTTTTTATTACTTTTCAGTGTTTGGAATATTTTAGCAAATATTGATTAAAAAGAGAATATTACATATTAGTTTGGTCTCTTTCGTTTGTATAAGATGAAAGAAACAGTATTTTGTTTTCGTAGTATAGAAGATTGGAATAAGAGAATTGTGGTTACTATGTTTTCTATCACGAAACAGTTGATGAGGTATGAAACGTAAAATGAAAATTGAAACTGGAATTTGAGTTTCAAGATATTATGTTAGTTTCAAATAAGGTTGTAGAAATAAATCGATTCATGATAAAACTGGTGTATAGACAAGATTTTACATTTTCCTTTTAGTTACCTGCTAGCTCTTGCTCGTAACAAGGCTAAATATTCAATGTTTCTATGTACTTTTGTAAAGAACAGTATCACCTGTCCGTGACCCGACATCCAATCCACAGTTGCTAATTTCAGTTCAATTCACGTGATGTCCAATTAGCTATCATTTTCCTCGTCTCAATTCTTGGAAGTCTCCAACTAGTCCGTTTTACAACGTGACACTAATTGCTGTTCAACTTCATCACGCGAAGCCGGATGTAGTGATTTGGATTTCAAGCTGTTTGAAATGCATTTCATGTTTGTTTCGTATTGATTTATTGTTTAATTACTCTGCAAGTGATGTAACGCGGAAGGCGGAAAGAAAGTACGCCTCCCCCTTTTTACAGTGGGTATATCTGGTTTAGGTCGTATCACTATAGGCTGTTGTAAGAAGAATACATTTAGATGTTCTAACCGTTATGAGTGTGGATGTAGTCATAATCTATTACTAAAGTAATTGATCTAGTGAGTGCTAGTGAGTACCACTCTTTCAACTGTTAGAAGGTTTAGAAAGTTAAGTGAGTATTAGCCTTGATGAAGCCGGCTGTGTAATGACTTAATTAGTTTTTTGTTAGTGTAACATACAATCTATTTCAGAACTTTTGACATTGCGTTTATGTATAGAAATCAGGTAATGAATCAAAGGTTAATTTAGCAATTCTAACGAAGCCTGGTTTCTACGTCTTCAACAAAATGACTGCTGATAAATCTGTAATACTCATTTATAGAATATGATTTTGCTCTGCTATATTTGAACAGGTTTTATAACGACCTCTCTTATACATATTACAACAATGTTTGCGTATACAACCTGCTACCAGTAAACGTTGCTCGTTTCTGGTGATTTCTCTACCGTGGTTTCTCTGTATTTACATGTCAGGTTGTCTTTATTTGACGAAAACAAATCTGAGGTCACTTGTATACCAGTATAAATATTACAATTTTCAATTTGATATCAAATGGCAGAGTTTACACATTGACGTAGAAAGTTTGAACTATTTTATTGTTCTTTCGCTTTAAAAAATCGCATCTGCTCACAAATCCTCAATGTCCGATAAGTTGACATTCTTTCAGTGGCCATACTGTCCGACATAAAAAGGTTAATTTGATCTTACATTAACTCTGATAAAGAATATTTGAATATTTCTAGGTGTGTATCTCCGTGATTGGAGATTTTATGTAAAATGATTTATTAATTTTTTTATCATTGGCAATCATAAAGTGAGATCTTCCTTTTTTTGTAAATACAGTGGTACCCGGAACTTTGCTGTGCCTCTTTTCGCCTGCTTATAATCCCCCCTGATAATCAATGAAATTTCAATGATTTTCCTCAAAAATGTTCTCATAAATCATTGTTCTTACCACTCCTTTTCATTTTTCTATTTTCTAGATAATGGTTGATATTGTCTCGCATGTGCCTCAACAAGTAGAACAAACAGAAATCAAACCCGACCTCTTCGTCAAACGAGCGCGAGTCTTACAAGCGATCGCCGCGCTTGAACGTTTCAAAATACCGGCAAGTAACGACCAAATAATCCGACAAATCGGCGATCCTGGATTCCAACGGAAAGACGTTCTTGAAGTCCTCTCTCAGTTATATATCGATGGTGCAATAAAGAAAAGTAAAGGTAATTTCAAAGTTACTAAGCCAAGGAGAAGGAGAACCACAGCCGCAGTAGGTATGACGTCATAAATAATGATAGTAATCATCTCTCTCTTTCGTCATCACTGTTTCACCTTTTCATCTCTTAATAACTAACTCAGTAATGAACGTCATTCTCTAATTCAATTTTTCTCTTTTAAACACGCTTATACGCAAATAATACTTACGCATAACATAATCATTGCGAAAACGTCTTTACTAACGCATAAACTCAACGTAGAACTCACACGGCGACGTATACCCCTGTACTACTAACTTTCCTTCTTCTTCTATTCTATATTCTTCTTTTAATGAAATTAATTTCTCTTATTTCTCTTTTATTTTCGTTGGTGGAAATTTACAACTTTAAAGTGTGGAACTAGCTGTAAATATCTATTATTAATATCTTTTCAGATTCAACCAGTGGCGTAGTATCATCATCAACCAAAGTAGCTCCGCCTAACGTACAATTTATACCGATAACATTACCTAAACCTTCGTCTTCGACTGAAGTGGCTCCAACCCAACTTGTCATATCGCAACCTGGACTCCCGTCGAGCGCTCCTGCTGGTGTCACAATATCTCATGACGGACTACCAACCATCACCTCTGTTCACTCGATCCAGGCTGGTAAGGCTATGACCTTCCCTGTCGGCAAAGTTGAAGACAATACAGCCGGTGCCGAGACTATGCGATACGTTCACCCCTGGCAAATCGTACCAAGATATATTCAACCAGGAGGTAAAGTCGTTTATCATCCAAGTAGTATGCCGTCCAGATTTGTTCATCCCGTACAAATGATCCCACTTCATATCCCGCACGGTGTACCCGGATCCGAAGCTGCCGCTGCAGCTGCTGCATCGGCAGGTATGCCAGCCGGATTCCCACCGGGGTTTCATCCGATCATGCCTGGCCAAACCACTACAGACGGAAAACAAGTTCCGATGATGTTTTACCCGGTTAGCATCCCCGTTAATGCCGTGCGACCTTTTGTTCAAGAAAAGAATGAAAACGAACCGGAAAAGGGTGACCAATCGTTAGCTAAAGTGAAGTCAGAAGTACACGACAATATCCCTAAGATCGAAAAAACAGAAGTTGTTGATATTCACCCGAGAAATTCGTTAAAATCGCCACCGAGACCACACGACGATAAAGTGAAAAACGAATCTGATTCTAAAGATAATTTCACTGAAGAGTTTCACCGTCTTTCCGCGAAAAACCCTCGCGAAGCTATGCAAGCAAAAAAGGGTAAGAAATTATTAGGTATCGTAGATCGTGTCATCGAAGTTGCTGCGACGAAAAAATGTATTGACGATCAAAAGAAATCCCTTGACGATGCAATTGCTAACGCTATTGCTTCCGAAAAAACTAAACAAACGAATCTGATACCGTTACCGCCGCACCCACATCTAGTTGCTTCGTCGGAATATCAAATACAGCCGATGATGGAACAACCGAAACTTTTATACGCGATAAATGAGAACGGACAGCCCACATTACAAGCGTTTCATCCTCGTTTCGCTTTACTCCCTTCCCTCAAGGAAACCGACTTTGAAAAAGTTCAAAGATTGCACGAGTTTTCGGCGCTTGATAATGTCCGTGACATTCTTAAGGCGCCACCGGATTTCGTAAACCATCCAGTCCAACTACCTGGTCGTCCAGCTAATATACCTCGTCCGGCGGCTCCACCAGCAACGAGCATCGCGGTAAACGTCGAAAATTCTCCCTTTATTCATCCACGTAAAGTTCTCTATAATAATTCGACGCCTCCGGTCCGGAGAACACCGACCCCTCCGAACGCTTTTGAAAAGAAAGTTATCAACGAAATAAACAATTCAATAATTCAACTTCATGCTAAAAACCCGAAAAACCGTCTCAGTCCGAACGGGTTACCTTTAAACGATTCAAACGATATATTTCGCGAACTTGAACGTAAAGCTATCTTAGAAGCGAAAGAATTCTCGAAACATCTCGACGAAAAAACGAATAACTATCCGTCAATAACGAATACCGAGGAACATTTGAAGTCCTCGGCGAACGATTCGACATTGGACTCGGACAGCGAGGAATATTTTGCGTTAAAAGAGATCTCTATATTGCAATCGTCGCTTAACCCGATCGTACAGAGCGGGGCTGAACCCGTTCTCCCCAATTATGGGTCCCCATCACTGCAATCTTTGATAAGACCTATGCATCATGCACCACCACCAGCGGTTAGACATATTCCACATAATGTTACTAATAGTCATAACAAAAATATTCATGAAAGTTTTCGTAAAAAAACGGCTACCGAATATCATCGTAGTGACGATCTAAATTTCAATAAAAACGATGATTCATTTGTTTACGACAGTGACTTTTTAACTGACGACGAAAGTTACACAGAAGAATTGAGCGACGAGGAATTTTTCGACGATTACGAAAACGACTATGAAATGTTATACGAAAAAATTAAGAAGAAGAATTGTACGGGTAATAATGATTATAAATCAATCAACTTTCTTAATCCGAATATTTTGTTAGATGATATACTTTTAGTAGATGAATATAACCATATAGTACTTCCTTCGGACTCTGAGTACGAATCGGATGATGAATCTGAGAACGAAAAGGAAGAGGACAAAATTATAGACGGTAGAATTATTAGAGAAACAGATGAAAAAGAAGATGCTATAGACAATATGGATCATGGATCTTCTATCATTATTAGTAGTATTCGACCTCAAGAAACTAGGGTAAAAACATATCCTGGAATACCAAGAGAAATTGAAGAAGAGTCTGATAATGATGATGAAGAAGGGGACAATGAATTGAAAAGGCGGAAGAACGGGGAGAAATATAAAGATCTACCCGATAGAACAGATAGGGATAAGAGACCACGGCTAGATGTGTTTTATAAGGATACCAGGACAAATTTTATGCAGCCTCCTATTCCAAAGAAGTTGCGTAAAACTTAACAAATATTCATTAATTTTATTATTGATTATTTTTTTCTAATTCTTGTTTTGATTTTTTTCTGTATATATTCTTAATACTTTTTTTCCTTATTTAAAATAGAGAATGTTTACCGAGATAACCGTCACCGTCTGGCAAATTTAACCGGCTGGCAGCGAGCATTGGCATCGAGTTTCTACGGATCCTATTTGCCACCTTACATATACTTCTAAATAATATCGTTGTTTCCGAACGTGGGAATTAATTCGCCGCAGGGCCCCTGCATTCTTGCAAACTTTGTAAAATTAATTACCTAAGAAAGATTGAAGACCATTTTTTAACTTTTTAATAATATTTTCGGAGAGATTTTTGCACCAATAGATCGATTTATTTCTTGGTATCGGTTTTACGATATTTTTTCGGTTATTACATTTTCATTTTTCTCTAGGCCTAACCGTTTTCTATAATCGAATTGTATCTTTCCAAATTTTATCTTTTTATTGTATCAATATTTTCCAATCTTTTATTAGTATTCTGTGTGCTATATTATTAGGAAAATTGCTCTTACGTTTTCTTGTTTACTTAATCAGTCAAAGGCCAAAAAAAAATGTGGGGTTAGGGTAACGGATGGTGCCTGCAATCATTCCAAATGACTAAAAGAGGAGTAAACGAAAGAAAATAACTTACGGATTGGCGGTAGTGACCTTAAAGATTAAACGAGCAACATGAATCTTTTAAACAATTTTCTGATTGCTTTTCAAAACAATATCGTAAAAATATATAACTTAATTTAAAAACAAAAAAAGAAGAGAACATTTCCTATTCAATTATTTTTGTATTGGTTAAGATTTCTTTATAGAGTCACGACAAAACAAAATATGCTCCATCCTGAAAATAAAAAGTGTGCGTTCGGGTTACCCCAAACACACGTACTTTTTTGGCCTTTCTCTGTTCTTTACAGTCATTGCACGTATCATCTAAGTTTTAAGCAGAAGAGCCAATCCGTGGTTTTATATGCCGTAGCAGAATAACTAAGGGAATATTTGCAAGTGTTATTGGTGGTATAACCAGGGGAAAAGGGACGGTTCTTTTGACAATCTTAATATGATGTCTGCTGGTGCGCCATTTCTCTTCAGTCAAAACGGTTATTGCGCCACTGACTCCAGAAAGTGAAGCAAAGTGTTTTTATGGTATATGTTTTTGCTAAACCTAATGAAAGATTTTAAAACGGTGTAAGTCATTTAAATGTCATAAAATCTTAAGCGTAATTAATTCTAAATGCGTCCAAAGCTCACTTGAAGATGTCTTGAAGATGTCCTTACAAAATCCTCATAGGCCTTGATGATCATTATATTTATACCTACTTAACTCTAATGTATTTTTCAACATTTTATGATATTGTTCTTGATATAAGTTTCTTGGGTGAGCGTATTTTAAATATTCTACATCTTTCCGCGGTGAGTGTTTCCTATATATAAAACATTGAATACTTTTGAGAATATTGTAAATAGCTAAAAAATTTATGTTTTGTACGACAAATATGTAAATTTAGAAATATAGTGCAACTTTATCAACTTTGTAGAAATATATACAGTTTAGACTTTAAATAATTTCAAAGAATGTTTGTTTTAGTTGACTCAATTTTATCATAGCCCAATTTTTTGTCCCAAATAAGATAAACCAAGGAATACCAGGGAAACAAGTTTGAGGTTTGGAGTTGAAGATAACACTTCCACAGTGACGGATCTAGCTCAATTTCTTTTCTTTGATATTCACGCCAAGTTGTGGGAAGTCTTTGGAATTGAAACGCATGGAAACAAATACTTCAGGGCTTATTTTCCAGTGTTTTCCCACATCTTGAACTCAGTTCAACAATTTATAGGGCCAAAATAGTCTAAAAAAACTTCCCACGATTCTTTAAGTGAGTGTCTTCATGAAGAAACTGAAGACAATCAAGATCTGCCACTCATACACTCCCTGAGAGAAGCTCTATCATCTTGATATCGAAATACCATCCATCGCCTTCCCTAAAGTATACAATAAAATAAAGTCTTCTGAGTTCACAAATGGAATGGATGAAATTAATGTCTCATCTACTCATACTTGTCAAGCCTGAGCGGACTGTCATATAAATTTTGAATATAAATTTCAACAGTTTCTTTAAAACTGGTGGAGTCTTAATATGAACAATGTCATTGATGATTCAACTTCACAGAATCCTGAGCTGCCAAGAGTTTTCCTCATCGAGTCACTTCGGCAGAATACAAGAATCCTTTCAATTGATAGAAATTGGAATCGCCTCCTGTATAAGGAATCTCTTTTCATAGAAAGGAATGATCCAACTCTAAATAGAGGACTTAAAGCTTCACGTAAATTGCAACTCTTTAGATCATATCCGATCTTACTTATAGCTCCCTGACCTTCAGGCGAGTGCTTATCTATTTAAACCTGCCTACTAGACTAAATCCGGTCTGAGGATGATCTCCACAATTCAATACATTCACGGTAGCGTCTGGATCGAGATTAAGAGCTTGCTAAAGGTGTCTATAAGTTCCTCGTCATCTTCCTCAAGGTCTTTTGAATCATACACAGACAAATGAAACAGCGGTAAAAATATCGGATATCAAACGGTATCCTAAGAAATATCTGATCATTAGTAGAAATATTGTAAAAATCAGAATATTAAAATGAAAAGGATGCTAATAGCGGAATATCAGAAATATGTCTATCAATCGTCAAGAAAATCCTTTCTTTAGATCTGTACTGGAAAAGAAAACAAATTCGCTTGTTTAATTTTGTTCAGTGCTCAGGATTTTGGACGAGATAATTCTTTTCAAGTTGCATATTTCGGTAAAATGTCAGAATACTATTACTGGAATTTTTCTTAATTCTTTTTTTTATCTGGGACTGTTCTGTATATAAAACGTGTATCCGACGCAATTCACTCTCCCTGATTAAGCATTTAGTATGAATACAGTGGAGGATCGAGAAATATTTCTGACAGGTGCAAAAAAGGATTAATGGTTTATTTATTTATTTATTTATTTTATGATTTTCATCCATTTACATGACATTCCCGATAGAGGCAGGTATCATGGTCAGAAAAATGTATGTTTTTTTTTGATAACCAGCTAGATCGTGAAAAGTTATGCGGAATTAAATAAAAAAGTAAGTCAAAAGCTTGCTTAGAACAGATTTTAGAGCAATTTTCATTTTCGTGATGACGTCATCCCGGTACATATGTTCAGGACAGAGAGCTATTTCCCTATGTTTTTCATACAAATATAAA
>JAUKPT010003593.1:0-11894 GCA_032273505.1 Nanomia bijuga | reverse complement strand
CATAGATAAAGAGTATATTTCTAACTGTTACTTGGTCGCCAACTTTTATGATCTTATCACTTTTAAATAAAGGATTAGAGTCTGCATTGAAAGCCTTGAAATTGATTATCCTTAGAGCTCTCTTATGGAGTTTACTTATTATGTCGGTTTGACCGTTCAGTTCTTGGCCCCATATTTGGAAGCCATACCTTAAGTGAGACGAAAATAGAGCATAAATATCAGTTCATTTTTAGGCACAGAATGTCGTATTTTGCTAAGTAGGCCATTTGCTGTTCTAAGTTTAGAAGCTAAGCCTTACGCTAGATATTTTATACTTTCAGGTGGATAATCTATGACCATTCAGTTTTAACTTGAGATTAAAGTTTATCTTTTGACCAGCCCTAAGAAATATAATAACTTCAGTCTTGGAGCAGTTATGAGAAATTTTGTTGGCTAGAAGCCACTTATGGCTTAAGGTTTATGATTTCTTTAATCCCTTCCCAAGTCTTACGAAGACTTTTCCTGTTGTTAGTAAAGTATCTGTTATAATAATCTTTTTTTGAGGTACGCACGAGTGGTGAAATTAATTGAGTAGCGAATTTTAATTAGCAAGTAAAGCATTTTTCAAATTGACCTGAGTTGCCTTGCACTTAATATATTTGCCTTTGTTTTTTGTTGTTGTTTTTTCAGATAAATACATCATTATCTCTTAAAAGGCATGTATTTATCCAGGAGTTCGTCTATTTTTGAGACGAATAATGAAAGTGATAAATTTACATCATTTTTATTAAGCTGCAGTATGTGGTCCATGTTAATATCAAGATAGTCCAGAATAAAGTTTTCTCTATCAAAACGCTTAGAGTCTCTTCTATAGACTGTTTGTTTAGGATTATTATAGCTACTGGAATGCGGGACATAGAGGAAGGATGTGAGATGATCAGAAATCGAGATACATAGATTACCTGAGATTATTCCTGTGGTGATTTGATTTGAAAATATGTTATCAATAATCGTATTCCTGATGAAATTGATTTTAATCGGGATAGTTATGGTGGGGCGAAGAATGTTTAACATCATTCAAAAAATAACTGAGCTCCGCGATGAGTGGTGTTTGATAATTCAAGGTTCAAGGTAGAACACTCTCTTTAGAAGCCTCTGTTGGTACAGAAACTGGAGGTTAATAACCTGCAATATTGATATCAACTTTCAGTTGTTTGTTAGCTTGGATTTTGCTTTCAGTAAAACAAATGAAATCAAATTGAGTATTAAGTAATTGCAATGTAGTTCTAAGTTCATCAATGTGAAATTGTACGGAGTGAATGTTGAGATGAAAAATGGAAAGATAAATACCTGAGTTAAAATTTTGTTTATTAAACGAATCAGTGCAATAATATTTACAGTCATTCATGATTGAAGATTGATCTCCATCATCTTCATGAAATTCAGCTCCTTTTGATATAGCCTCATTAATTTTTCTCGTCAGCTCAAGTTGTCTATCCGTCAACAAGATTTAATTGGGTTCTACGGTATAATTTATACCTTTCATCGAAAGATGGAATTCATGATGATTAAGATATAGTGTAGGAAGAGTGTCTCGAAGACATAAGGAGCAAAAGAATTGAAGATTTTCATTTGAGTGATGCTTGGAAAAGTCTTGTTGATTAGGCTTATTACATTAAGCATGGGCCCATTTGTTACATAATCTGCATAAGATTCCCCTGTGATTTTCAGCCAATAGTTTTTGACAAATATTGCAGGTTAAGCAGGATCTGCAGTCAAAATTACTAGGATTTTTAGTAGTCTAGTTTCTTTCTCGTCGTTGTATTCCATTTTAGATGAATATTTTTCTTACAAGTGTTGCATCTTATTATTTTTTGTTGTCTGCCGAAACGGGCAAATTGTGTGAGTATTTATAACAAGAATCTGCCATGTTCGGGTAGGAAGGGGAGGTAGAAAGAGGGTTAATAGGTGGGGGGATTGGAAAGAAATATATAGAGATTGAAACTTAAGAGTAGATAACATCAGGATAGAGCAAGGTCAATGACAATGTGAAATCTTAAGATACTCAGAGCTCGTATGGTTCAAAACGTACCTAGGATTCATCAAGTATGAACAAATTGTGTCATTAGGGGAAAAGAAAATCCAATTACAACAAGTTAAACAAAGAGTAGAATGAGTAGAATAAAAAAGAATAGTTTTTTGAGAAAATCAAATGATGGCTCTGTGAAAACAAAATAAAAAATTCACGGAGCAAAAAATTAGCTCAGGGCGTCCTTCACTTTTCATATTGCTTTATTTTCAAAGCAGGCAACTAAAGTAAAGATCCTTATATCAACCTTCTGGTCTTCAGTTACTCATAAAAATACAGAAAAAAAAATAAAAAAAAAAAAAAACACCAGCAAATTTTGAATGTGATTTGTAAACAAAAAATTTTCTGAGTAAAAGAGAAGAGTAGAATGAGAATGAACTCGTCACGCGTATAGCCATAGACTGCTAGAATACCCGGACTGGAAACTCGCGTTTATGTGGAAAAATTAATGGAGGCCATTAACTTGGATTTACGATATCTCGAGATTGGAACGACTTTTTATGTTACTTTATTTTTTAAATGAAGGATAAATTATCGCTCATTAGATGGTAAAAAAGAGTTTTGAAAAAAATTAGATGAGGTGGTAATTAACAATATTCTTAATGAGGACCAGATATACATAAATGTAAACTGAATGATGTAAAGTCCCAAAACCACTACTATATGATATAGAAATTAATCAAATCAACATGATATCATTAATTAACAATATTGCTAACATTTCAGCAATAAATGACTGGTCTTGTAGACCATTTGGGCCCAAAAGGGGTCCAATTATTACCAAAAATGACCAAAAATTTGTATTTTTGACAAAATTGTGTCCAATGAGTATAAAAGCAGTTGTAACACAAAATATCAGGTTTGAAAAACAAATCAAGTTATTTCTTCTCAAACAGCTTTCATATAAGACTCAAAACACAACGTGGCTCAAAAAGGGCCCAAAATCCAATTTTCGGTCAAATCGAGTGAAAAATGACAATATTTTGGTCAAATAATGGTAGGAATGGATAAGATCAATGTATTAGATCATTTCAAGGTATCATAAGTGTATTTTCTACAAGATCATGGTGAATATGTACATTCAGAAGCAATTTGCCCCCAAAAAGGGCCCAAAACCCTAATTTTCGGCCAAATTAAGTGAAAAATGTCAATATTTTGGTCAAATAATGGTAGGAATGGATAAGATCAATGTAATAGATCACTTCAAGGTATCTGAAGAGTATTTTCTACAAGATCATGATGAATATGTACATTCAGAACCAAAAAGTATCGTTAATTACCACCTCATCTAATTAATTTTTTTACCACCTAATGAGCGATAATTTATCCTTTATTTTAAAAAAAAGTAGCTTAAAAAGACATTCCAATCTCAACGTTTATGGCCTCCATTAATTATTCCCCATAAACGTGAGTTTCCCGTCTGGGTATTCTAGTAGTCCGTTGTGAAGCGCAATGGTTCACCAAAATCCAGCTTGTAAGCTCCTTTGTATGATGTTTTCAGTATACCTATAACCTAGCGCAAAAAAAATCAAAGACCGTAAGACAAGTGCGAAAAATCATTTTAATTTTTAAAAATAAATTTAACAGAATGATGTGTAGGACTGTTGTACAGTCATCAATTAGAATTTAAAAGCAAAACAAGATAAAGCATAAATGATAAAATAAAAGTAAACGAACTTAGTCAATCAAGTTCCACCTTTTAGATAGAAAGTGTTTTAGTGTGTACATGCTTCATGAATGCCCTCTTAATGTACTATTTGAATGTCCTATATGTTCTCAAAAGGTTTTGGTAAATAAAATTGTTCCAGAAATAAATACCTTACGAGACGAAAGTTTTGCAAGAAGAAATTTTCAAGAAATTTAATTTCGCGAATTATGAAAATTCAAGTCTCAAAAAAAGTTAAAATAGAGAGAAAAAAGCAACTTCACGGACGATTTCTTATTGCAAAAATTTCTTCCCTAAAGGCATTTGATTTAACATATGAAAGAAAGAAGACAACAAAGATTCAAATATTTTACTATTTTAATCGTCTCTAAAAGCTTCACCTTTCTTTGCTGGTTTTACGTTTATTTTCTTTGACCTGTCCCATGTTGTCTTCTTTTGATATTTTCTACACCTCAAGTGTTTTTTTCGCCCAAACTTCCAATTGTTTACATCCTTTGTCGCTCTCGTTGTAATCAACGCATATACAGTTCGCATGAACCCAATAATCACAGCCAGTCTGTCCACACCTTACCCAGTGAAAAGCGAGATTATCACCAACGTCCGTCCCATAAGTTACCTGGCAGATATTTTTTCATTTCTTGGATCATTAGGTGGCTTAGAGGATTATAGTCTTTTTGTTAGTGTTTTTAAAAAGGGTGTTGGAGCTGTAGATCTTAAAGCAGGTGTTAAAGTAGGTGTTAAAGGTGTTAAATCAGATTTGGAAGAAGATGGTACTGAAGATTGGAAATCAATATTTTTCCCATAGTTGGGCAAAATATAAGTTTTTATCCGTTTTCTGTCTGTCAGGGGGCGAATCGTTAAGGAGTGCAATTCCTTTGCCTTTTTTAATAACGTTTCACCCGCCTGTAAAATGCGTCAGATTTTTCCTGTCCTGTCTGTTGAGTCAAAGTGTCAAATTTCCCATCATTTATAAAATTTCTTTAGCCACATTCCTTTCTCACCAGGCAACCGTTCCTTTTCTTCTTCCGATGATGTTGGGGCAGTTGAGTTGACAATTTGGTAACGCCGGTGAAGTGACAGATGTGGTTGTACTTTCAGGTACTTTTGGTGACAAATGCATTCCAGTCAACATCAGAGACTCTTCTTTCATAAAAGAAGGTGGTGGTGGAGACTGTAGACTTAACTCCAATGTTTTTGACCATGCATCTTCTGATGTCATTGATGTATCCGAAAATTTTAAATTTTCCATAATTTAGAGTAATCACTCTAAATTGAATTAATTGAATTCAAAAGCAGCAACCTCTCGCTATTGATATCTGAATTGAATGAACCTGAGCTGAACTGGCGAAAACGCGCAACTTTATGTAAACATCTTTACAATGTTTTCAAAATCTTACAATATCATAAAATCATACAATTTGAAATTATGAGCTTTAGATAAATGACCTGCATTATGTTATTTCTGACGATAGATTTTATACGATAAAAACTTGATAACTTAAGTCATCGTTTATATTAGAGCATTTTTATCAATAAAGAAAAGTATAATTTCATGAATTTCATGAATCTTTGTAATTAACGATAGAGAGTTCGTAAAAACTTACGATTTACATCAAAATAGTTTACAAACTTTTTACAGTTGAGCACGACTGTTTGTGTGGCTTAAATCTGGAAAAACCTTTCTTTCAGTTAGTTTGTCTGTCCTGTGTATGTTATTATTAAATCTGTTTATTCCTTTGCAAATGAATGACCGACAGTTCAGGAGAGGCTCATCTATCCTGTGCATCATGTTGTGGAGGGTCCCTTTTTAAGAGAGGTTTACTAGGAAGTACTTTGACACTCACTTAATACTATCTTCCTTTTAAGGGTGTTTCTGAACATGATAATTGGTAGTACTTTTGAATTCTGGTACTTAAGATGGGGTGGTCCCAAATAGCACAAAAATTGGGTAGTCAGTTGGTACCTGGTGAAACACTAGTGGAACTACAGTAGGTAAATGAGCCTTTGACTTGGTATGGCTTATTCCTTACCTTACCTACCTATTTTAAGCTTTAATAATGAAGAATTTAATCCAACAGAGAGTTTGGTTTTATAAGTCATGGATATAGCTCGGTCTTATATTCAAGGTGGGGGTGACCAATCATGATATTTTGGTGGGGGTTGAAACTGGTGCTGGGGGTTAACATTCCTAACTTCAGGTGGGGGTTGAATACTGTAGGTGGGGGTCTAGACCCCTATGAAACTATGATGTGTGTTCTCAGACTTTCCACAGTACATTACCCTCCCTAGTTCCCATCAATCAACCCTTAGTATTAATTATTTTAATGGTGTCACATTTCCCTTTTTTTCTCAACACATTTTCAAATTTATGTTACAATATTTAACAACCCTGAACGGCACAGTTATAAAAGAACAAGATAAATGAATGATTATTTCTAGTTGTTTTGTCATTTTTTCTGATACTTGTTTTATGGTTGTAATCTAATGGTAATCAACCTTTTTCTATTATTTTTTTTGTAATTTGATTAATTTTTTTTTAATTAAGGACATTATCAGACTTGGACAAAGATGGTCGCATGACATGCCAAGAGTTTACAATAGCTGTCCATTTGGTTGAGGCTAAACTAAAAGGAATTGATTTACCTAAAACATTACCAGGTTTACTTAAAAACTCAACTGATCCTAACTATCATGGCTTCTCAGAACCAAACATACAAATGCCATTACAGCCTATACAGACTCCATATTTCATGAATGGTAGTGCTCCAATGTATGGTATGCCTCTCAATATGGGTATGCAAATGGCACCAAGTATGGGAATGCAAAATGTTAGAATGAGCTACAATATGGGATTTCCATCACAAATGGTCAATCAAACTGGTCCCACACCACAAGGTTTCTCCTCTTATGGTCCTGCTCTTACTCAGACAGCAAGTTTAGGGAGAAATTCTAGTTTTCAATCAGAGCCTTTAACTCCTTCCTCTAACACTCCTACATACAATTATTCAAAAACTTTACCAATTAATAAGAGTGCATTTGATTCGCTTGCACTTGATAAACTAACTGATCTTAGTTTACTGAACAAGAAACCTGGTACAACAACACTAGTGTTTGGTGATATATCATCTCCCATCAGGCTCAGGTATGCACAGATGTTCAAGACTGCTGATGTGGAAAAATTTGGATTTTTAACTGGTATGTTGGTTTCACATTCTTTAGTCTCAATGAGAGGAAACTATTGTGTTATTACAGGGTGTTAACTAGCTTTGTGACACCACTGTAGACACAGAATTCCCAATCGGCCGTCAATGTGAAAAATATTTCATTTATAGCTTAAAACCCTGTATTAAGACTGCATTTGCTTGAAAACACTAGGTGTTATCATTGCCTTATTATTTATTTTATGAATGGACCATGTCTGGGAAAATTTATTTTATGTTGGAAATCTTGTTTTTGGACCAACCGACATCTGCATTTCATTTTTTATAAAGAAAGTTATTTTTATGGATTGAACTAATAATTTGCATGCGGATATTGAATAAGCAGATATAAATTATATTTACTCTTAAAAAACAGGTGCCTTTTACTTCTTTCTTTTTTCTTAAAGTAGGCTTTGGCCATGGCCAGCTTAAGTTAACGTCTTATTCTATGCCGAAAGATTTTCGGGTTTTAAGGTTTCCCGACAGGCTAGAATCTCTAGAATTAATAGTCGGGGGTTGGAATAACAGGGGGTTATTGATCCTTAAAAATCACACAAAATGTTACAAAATTGCAAATAAGTCACGTTTTAATGAACATCTAAATTTCATTTTTGGAAGGATCATAGATCACATATGAAGGTAGCAACATACTAAATGACAAAGTTTTTCCCATTATTATTGTTGGAATATTTAACAAAAAGTGAATTCATCGATTTAGTCAGCTCCTTGGTTCCTTAACTCAAAAATGGATTTATACTGAGAGAAACATAAAGATTCATAAAATGCATAATTACAAAAGAGATCATTTTCAAGGAATTTTGCAACACTATTTTAAGAATTGTATGGCTGACATTACACGTGAGACGATAAATTAATTGGTTTGTATTTTCCTAATGATAATTTTCTTTTTAATCTAACTCTCACGATTTAAGTTAAAGGATTAACGTATAGAGTCGTGTATTTTATCTTATTTTAAAGCTTTTAGCTAAATTCCATCGCAATTGACAAAACTGGGTTTCTTTGGGTTTTCCTTGAACAAAATTTATAGGGGTATGAAATTCAAGCAAAAAATCAACATGTACCCCAAATTCACATACAAACGTTTTTTTTATAACTGAAAATGAATGAAAATGTTGAAGATTAGATATTTTGCGCCTCTTTCCCATGATCTGTGCCTACGTTGCTATTGTAGATTCATGTTCTTTGGTGCCTTTATTGTCTCATTATTCGAGATGTGCAGATTTTCTCTTTACAAATTTTTCAAGGTGTATTAACACATTTGGCGTGTATAGCTGTTTTATTATTTTGAACCAGTGTGTTGCATAGAAAATGTCAAGTCATAATCGTGAAAGTATTTTTGATATCAACTGAGAGTAATTGATAGCATTTACTCCTATTTAGACTTGTTTTTTTAAATACACAGAGTCTCACATTTCGTGTACCCCAAACCCCCAATTGTTTTCAACGTCAGAAAAGGTGTCCAAACGTATAAATCTCTCTTGGCGGCATAGGCAGTTTGATGAGAACTTAATATAAGCAGATGTTAAACGAACAGTCGTGCTGATTATTGATGTGTATGGTTCTTGATTTGAATATGAGGTGTAATCTTCACCAGGTTAATATTCCTGTCGCCACTTGATACAACCGGTATTCTCCAACTTCTCGACCAGATTAACCAAATACGTCATAAACATTACAGAAAAGTAAGCATGGAATCATCACACCACTCTCAACATCATAGCAGCAAAATGGAACACACATGGACCAAAAAAGAATCTGTCACCAAGGCTGCCGAAATTTATGCAGTAAGAAAAGTTCAAGAAGGCAGAAGCTATATTAGATAAAACAATGTCATTTTTACCGAAAGGTGTGAGAAAGGGCACTGCTAATTACTACAAGCAAAAATTGGAATCATTAGATGTACATGTCAAGAGAATACAAGGATATTGGGTTGGATCTTAATAGTGTGCCTTGCTTTTTAGAATTAAGGGAAAGATACCAAGAATCTCCTCAGATAAAGTACGGGTAACGCAAGTCTGCAGTTCCATGTAAGTCAAGAAGGTAAGAGAGCTTGTGAAGAGCAAGAGAAGAAGGATGCTGTAGTTGTTTGCAAGAATAATTCTAATTCTGCATTTGGGTTTAAACAATGCATCGGGCATTGAATGTCCTTAAAGCAACGTGCAAAGACCTGGATGGAAGGGAGCCTTTGATGATTCTACCTGCAGCAGTACAAAATAAGCAAGGTCGACAATTCGTTAAAAAGTCAAACAATTCATCATCTGATATGAGGGATATAGAAGAGACGCGAAGTAATAAGAACGTTGTTGATAATAAGTGCATTGGAATGTTCTATGCTGTATCAAGGCGAAGCCCACGAGAATATCATTGGGAAATCTTCAAAAACGTTTTTGCAGAAAATTTTGATGACGATGCAGATACATGTTCAATCAGATAAGGATGCTAAAGGATACAAATATTTATGTTCCCCAAAATCCAAAATCGTAAAAATTACGTGAATGTTAAAAGTATTGATTCTAGATATAGATGGGAATTGGTATAGTCGTAACAATTGTTCCAAAACGGACTGATATTTCTACGCTTTGTTTGCAAAGAATTTTCGACGTGTAGGTTATTTATGGTAGTTTTATGACATTTTCTGAAATAACTTAAAAATGTTAAGTCCCAAAGAAGCTTCAGAAAGTTAGTAAATGTTCCTATTTTGGATTTTTTTCCATTGCTTAATATATAGTGAACGCAACGCATATCTGAAACCTCATTGATAATACTCTAATAGAGAAATATTTGCATAAAATTACGTCAGTCGTTTTGGGGTACAAAAAATTTAGGGTACATCAACCTGTACATTGTGCATACAAACCCAAAAATTTATATTTAAAAAAGAAATTTGGTTACAGTCAGTTAAAGTTTTCTGTCGACATAGAATAACGCCATATCTTAAGCTGGCCATGCATTTGGCTATAGAAACAAAAGAAGAAAACGCTCATTTGTTTAAAAAGAAACTTTTCTTTTTTCTTTTTTACTTAACCCTATATTTAGCGGCCTTTTTTATGTACGTTCGTTTACTGGGCGGGTAAAAACTACCCCCCCTGGTTTATTTCCGTAAAAATAATCGTGAGGTGCTAAAATTTGGCACAAAACTTTGTTTCTACGTGTAGTTTATGAAAATCGAAAAAACCATTAATCCAATTTAAATGGTTGATCACTCAAATGAAAGGTAAAAGATGGGAAATCTCATTTAGATAATCAACACCTGACAAAAGAGCCATAACTATGAAACTAGACCACCTACAGACTTGCAATCTTCAGGAAATGTTCACAACTAAATTTGATTCGCTGAAAATTAAGGACAAGTCTTCGCCTTTCTTAATTTACAAAAGTATTTTTGGAGGGGGGTAGAAATTACCCCCCCCCCACTAAATATAGGGTTAAAGCGAAAACAAGATGTATATCTTTCTTATTAGCACTGAAATACCCTTTATTTTGAAAAATAGCTAACTAAATTATAAAATTACATTTCCGGTAAACGCAGATCATAAACTAAACCCTTTGCATTTCCAAATATCCCTCTGTTTTCTCCATTGCATTGCTTTGTTGAGCAAGCTCGCTTTGCTCGGTTATTTAAAATTTCAGAATTGATGCCAAATTTTCATCCCTGTATAAATGGTTATGATGTTTTATATTTTAAATATCTTTTGTTTTTATATTACATTGTTTTTTTTTAGGTGAAAAAGCAAGGAATATTTTGCTGCAAACTGGTGTCAATCCGCAAACTTTGTTACAAATATGGTTAGTTCACTTGGGTTTCTTTATCTATGTGCATATATTTTTTAATGAATACATTTTTTCTGTCTGGTCTTTTCCCAGGTGATATTTTCTGCTATTTAGGATAGGAGATGGTAAGATTACTGTGGGACTCTGATTGGACAATTTGAGACCATCTATAACATAGTAATCATTTCTAGCCCCCAATTTTTCCAAATAGAATGAAAAATCAATTGTAGCTTAACTCATGTCCAACATACACTAGAAAGTTGTTTTAACAGGCCTTAAGTAATTGCAGGGTAAGGAAATAAGTAGGATTAAAAAGCCTTAAATCCTGCACATATAGCTTTTACATGCCATATGAAAATGGACATAGAGCCTTTATCCCAGCTCGACGTTTAGTTCAAAGTATCTTCACAAAAGTTTGTGAACTCTTAAATTTCCCTTTATATAATTGTTTTATTTAAACTTGTGCCAAGAAAGCCAAATAGTGGAAAAAATTCAATATATTTTTGAAAAATCTTAGCCTGAAAATGGATGAGGGCTATTTTGTAGTGTAATTTTATGTCTTTTCAGGCCCTATTTTGAGAGATATCCCAATATTTTGTTTGAAATCGTTATATTTTTGGCTTTTGTTATGAAGGGCAGGGTCAGATGGCCAGACTCTAAATTACCTAAATTAGGGCCTGGTTTTATAATGAAATACAAATCTGGGTCCAAATTACTGTATTTGGGCATTTGGCCCTTAGTTATCTTTTTTAGTCTTATCTCATTCAAAAATAAACTTCTTAACATGATTGAGTGGTCTTGAGAAGTGGAAGTTTATGCGTTTTATGATGACTTACTTTAGAAGCAGGAATTAATGCTTTTGATCATGAAACAAAATAAATTGTTTTTTTCATTTTCTTTACTCAAATTACCATTGGGCATTTTGGTCCAAATATGTACTTTTCAAAAGACCATGACATTTTAAGGCAAGTTATTTTAAAAGCCTGCAATTTCCCACAAGATCTGTGAATGGAATGATTTTTTATGATTATTGTGGTGTGTACATTATTACCTATTATTATGCCATTCAAAACAGTTCCAATTGATATAGCAGCAGACACACACACACACACACACACACACACACACACACACACACACACACACACACACACACACACACACACAC
>JAUKPT010003592.1:0-11894 GCA_032273505.1 Nanomia bijuga | reverse complement strand
AGTTCATCCATTTAGTAACTTCTTCTAGACACTTTGGAACCTCATTCTTGAGTATGTTATACTGTAAAGATATTGAAAATGTCTTTCTCCCATTGGAATCATCTGCAAATGCAGAAGACACAAATTTGCATTTCTGAAACACTTCTGGTTGACCTCGAACGTATATTGAAAAGAACTTTGGCCCAAGTACTGAACCTTGCGGAGCACCATATTTAACGTCCATACTGTCTGAATATTCTCCATTTATCCTGACTTTTTGTGTCCTACCCATCAGAAATGATCGTACCCAACTTAGAGCTAATCCTCTAATCCCAAGTTCTTCGTGTAGTATTCCTAGCAGTTTCTCAATGTCTATTGTATCGAATGCTGCACTGAGGTCTAAAAATAGAATAATTGTGCATTTGTTTTCATCAAATCCTTGCAGAACCTCATTCACCAGACCTAGCATCATCGTTTCTGTGTTGTGGAATTTTTTATATGCAAATGCATTATCATTGTTCAAACTGTTATTACCCATGTGAGTATTAATTCGTTTCAATACTATTCTTTCAATTAACTTGCTGAAGAAGAGTAAGTTATTCACTGGTCTGTAATGTTTCTTGATGTCACAGTCCAAGCCACATTTCTTCAGGAGGGGATCGATGATTGAGAGCTTCACTCCATCCATACAACCGGTAGACAAAGATTGATTCACTAGCGTTACTAGTGTAGGCAATGCTTCATTACATATCATCTTCAGAATATTGCTTGGTATTGGGTCTTCAGACGAGGTTTTGATACCAAATTCTTTTATGATCTCTTCCAGTTCCTCTTCATTAGTTGGTTGAAATGATTCGAGTATACTGCCTTCGTAAAGTTTAGGTGTGATCACATTTTCAGCAAGTGGAATTGTTTTACGTAAATTGTCGATCTTATCAATATAATATTTATTAAATTCGTTGGCCAATTTCACCGGATCCTCATGTTCTGGCAGGCTTCTGGTTTTGTTCTTATCCAACAATTCATTTGCAATCTTGAAGAGAGTTTTCTGATCATTGCCTGCATTTTCAACAATTTTGGAGTAGTATTCTGTTCTTTTGTTCTTACACAATTCTGCGCACAGACGCCTCTGTATAATATATGCTTCACGGTTTTCTTCAGTACCGTTTCTCTTCCACTTCTTTTCAAGCTTCCTTCTTTTGGCACGATTTTGGTTGAAATCAGCATCCATCCATGGTGGTTCTTCATTTCTTTTAATTGATTTTGTTACTAGGGGAGCATGTTTATCTACCACTTTTCTAGTGAGAGTATCATACAAATCATAATTATTTTTAAAATCAAGTCCTGCAGAGTGTTCGATTTCATGTTTTTCAAAAGATTTCAAAAGAGAGTTCGAATGAGTTGAATTCGAAACTGAATCTAAAGAAAAAGATAACAAGATTTTGTGAAGCTAGAGAATGTTATCCTTATTTAAAAGGGCTAGCCAAAATAGTTGAATTATCACAGGTATTAGATTATATTAAATAACAAAACTGCTATGTAAAATCACTGTTGAGAAATCTCGTACACCATCAAGAGAATTCCTATTGCTTTTTCAGGAATCTCAAAGAAAACCTATTGCGTAAAGAGAAATTTATCCCTCATGAATTTCTAATGAACTATCATAGCTCCTGTCAGGAGTTTCGCGAGTTTGTGTCTATTCCAGTGGGTCTATTCTATATAGTTACATAAGAGTAAATCATATCGTTCTTACGAAGTTCATTGTCGGGGACATAATTTTAAGTGAAAACTGCCGATCAGCCAGATCAGGACCTCAATTTTGTTATAATTAGCCGCTAAAATCTTGCAAGAGCCCCCCCCGACCAGTGAATCTTATTTTACCTCATCATATCTTTGTTTTAAAGTGACGTATTGCTTTTTTATTTCTTCTTTTTCATCTGTCAGGGTCTTGACAATCACCTCGCATTTATGACAAGTTGGACAGTTGACCTAAAAATGAAATGTGAAAATTTAGCGTAATTGCTTTTGACTCGGGTTTTAAATTTCAATATTCTCAACTCTCTCTCTCTTCTTAATACGATCTACTGTCTACTAGAATGTGAAAGTTCAGACAAATGAATTATTTTTTTACAATTCTAATTTTCCATGTATTATATAAAATATAAATTTTGGGATGAATGGCTCTTTTAGTTTAACTGCTCTCTCATCAGGATGAAAACATCGCGAGAAAAGTTTCTTCTTCTTCTTTGTTTTTACCAGCCCAAATTTGGACTTCAAGAAAACAACTAAAACGGCCCACTTAGCGGACATTGAGAAATTTAGATTCTTGCATAATGGGAAGTTGAGATTAAGGGGTTCTTAATAATAGCGGGGGTGTCGGATTTTTTCTTAAAAAATAAGCGGCGGACGCTTTTGAGGATGAAAAGAGTATATTTTTATTGTAAATGCTTCATTTTAAAGAAATGCAACGCCTATGATTCAAAAGTTTGGATTTGTGTTTTCTTTGCGATTATACAAGAATTTTCTTTCAGAAGCTACTACCAGTTACTACCCTGGTAGGGGAAAGGGTTTTCAGAAGAGATTAACTTACCGGGCATGCATGGTTTCATCCATACTTTTTAGTCCCCCCTTAAAATGCCCTTTCGCCCTTATCCATTTGTCCCCATTTGGGATACCCCCATTTTGTCCTTTGCCCTTAAACATAAGTGCCCCCTTAAATTTAGGGACCAAAAATGTGAAGTGCCCGCTTAAAAAGATAATAAAAAAAAAATGGTTTTGGAGAGTTGGAAATTCCATTTTTTTGACCACATTAGTAAATATAACATTCATATCCCTGTTTTGAGATTATAACAGGCCATTTAGAGAGAGAGACAGACACAGACAAACTGATAAATGTGTTGGATTGAAAAATTAAAAAATTTAGTCCCCCCTGAAATGACGGGGGGCTGAAACTATGGCATGACACTGCATCTACTACCGACCCCCTGGTTAAAACACTTCGTTAGTTTTTTATTCCTTTTCTGCCTGAAAAAGTGGCACTCTTATTTCATAACCCTCTGAACAGAAAAAAACTATATCCAGTGATGACATTAACTAATCTAATTATCAAGCATCCAATTACAATGAAATCCTGTTAAAAAATGAGCCAAATGTGAATTATAAATAGATTTTTGCCAACAACAAATTGACGTCGATAAGTTATATAACGCAAAGATCTTACCTGGTGAATTTGATTCGGTGGATGTTGATGTTTTGACTAAAAATAAAATGCAAAACAAATAACAATATATCTTATGGGCCTTATGGGCTAAACAAATTGCTTATGTATTTAGCGTCATAATGCGCAACGCGAGCTAAGAATAAGATACTGCGAGCGGGTAAAATTTGTAATACTGTGAACAAGAGGGGATTGCCTTTAAACTTTGTATCATTTCGATTGGTTGGTTCTCGTAGTTTCCTACGACATCATGATTATAGAAATCTCTCAGAAATTAAGACGTAATAACTGACTGAATAAGAGCTTTCCGCATCCTGTCACTTGTAAATGAAGTGCAAAAGTTCTGGCTTGTTTCAAAACTCTGATTTGACACAATATGAATCCTTTTAAAATGGCTAATTTAAGTGCTTATAGTAAGCAGGAAATTCCGTCTAATTGGTTCTAATTGGTTCACATTGAAATTACATCATGACTTTGAGTTCAAGAAAAGCAACAAATTGTGGTATTTTCATTTGACCAATCAAATGCCTTTTTAAGTAAGTAAACAGTTAAAATAGCCATCTCATACCAATGAGACATCCCTACAAATTTCTGCTTGTATAATTTGCATCAAAAGGTAGGACAACAATTAATCTATAAAAATTATTGTTGAACGGAAACCAACCTTCGTAAAGTTTTTCGGAGAAATCTCTCCTTTTTCTAGTAAACAAAGAAACCTGTATCGCTCATCTTCAGTTTTTCCATACAAGAAATTAAAGTAGCTTTGATTAAGTTCTTTCTCGCGTGACCCTTCTAAGAGACCACGTGATACTTTGTAATTTATTGCTTCAACTAAATCAAAACATCGGTTGCTTAGACTTGCCACGTAGAAATAATGTTGCAATGACTAAAAATAAAACGGTTGTTTACGAATTAAAACATCTTTACACCCTGACCAAGTGCCCCAGGATGGAAAATATTTGTAGTGTAACAACGAGTAACAACGGGGACTAACCAAACCGGGGACCACACTTAGTTTTTATGAAATATTTTTACTAATTGTTTTTCTACTTTACGGATGTTTTTTCATTAATTCGTTAAAAAACACTTACATATGTCACTTTATGCTTTTCAACTGCTCTCCACAACTTATGAATATTCCGATCCATTGGCGGCTCATCGATGGGAAATCTTTTACCCCCTAAATAATACAAACGTTTGCGAAGAGCTAGTACTGTCTCAAAGAACGGTGGTGGTCGAAACCGTCCTGTTGAAGAGTTGTTTCCATTACCTCTCGATCTTACTACAGGGGGTGGAGCCATTCTTTGTTCGTGCACCCAATCAGGTCCTGCCCGTGATTCATACTTATCAAACCGATTATAATAATTGGCATTGTAATCAGATCTCAATTCCGGACAGAGTTCAGGGGGTTGGTCCGGAGGTGGTCGGAAGTTCTGAATGCGACCTTGTCCATTATAATCACGTTTTAAATGTCCATTCGTGTTAAGGGTGTTGAGAGTTTCCCCAGCAGTATTTATCTTCACTTGGAATGGAATCGAGTACCGAGAAGTATGAGCTATAGTACGTTCAGTTGTCGTGATATTAGAATTATAGTCCAATTGTGAGGGAAATACTTGTGGTATTGGCTTTTTGTCTGGTTCTTGCTTATTATCATTTTGCTCGATGCCATCTTTAGATGGTTTTATTTCATTTGTCGATAAAATTCCATTTATTGAGAAAGTAATCGTTGAAGAATGACCATTGAGTGTTGAATGACCACTTATTGACGTGTGGTGGCTATTTATAGCAGGATGACTATTTAAATAACCATTTGAATGACCATTAGATTGTGATTGTGAACTGATTGGTGCATCACCGTTACCTGCGCAAAACCCGTTACTTGACGAATGACCATTCGATGAAGAATGACCATTCGTCGCTGAATTGCCATTTGCTGTAGAATGACCGTTTGTTGCAGAATTACCATTTATTGAGGTATGATTGTCTGCCAATAAATGACCATTCGTTGTCAAATGACCATTTACATCTGAAATGATAAAAAGAATAAAATTAACATTATCTTTAATAAAAGACTGATTTACATCTGAAATGATAAAAATAATAAAATTAACATAATCTTTAATAAAAGACTGGAAACTCTTGCCTGGGTTTCGGATTTCAGTCAAATTGCATTCCAGTTAATAAAAAACGGTATTTCAATGATGCATTGATTTTCAATAAAAAAAATGATTTTTGGGTTCTTGGGTACGAATATCTTATCATAATTAAATACTTGATGAACTTGTTAGTTTTTGAATTAGATTAATGCACAATTTCGGAAATCATTTCTTTTTCAGTAAGGTCTTGACAGAATTAATCAAAGATTTTCAAGACAGAGAAAGCGGATTTACTATTAGTTTTGAGGAAATATTTAGTTTTGATTTAATAAATCTCAAAAGAATGGTAAGATTTACTACCTTAAAAGACCTGTTTTATCTTGATATAAAAATTTAGTTTAGAACTTCAATCCTACCTTTTTTAAAGGCAACTGTCTCACAGCATATAGAAACAAAGGGAAACTTGGCCAATAAAATATATACTGAATTTCCCTGTGTTATACCTTAACCTTATTTGGACTGTCAGTTTTTTAGCTGTAACTGTTGAATGGTTTTTATGGTTTTCTGGTTTAATAATGGTTTTGCCATTTGCACTTTTTATACCGAATTTTTAAGAATTTTGGTGACGTCTCGTCGAAAAGTGCTGACGTAAGCAAAATAATGGTCCCAATTTATTTTCTTTTTTGAGTGTACAATATGGGTTGGACTACAAGTCTGCCGAGTCTGGCATCAATTGCATTATTTTTGCGGATTTTAGAGAGGGAGGCGGAATCCCAGTCTTATAGCGCTCAAAAAAGCCCAGTCCAAATAGGGTTAAGAAAAATCCCATGAATATGTAAATCTACTTTTCAGGAATTCTAGTTGAGTTTCTTTATGTTTTTATCCTTCTTTAGACAATGATTTTCAATGGTTTTACTTTGTGACAAAAACAAAATCAACATGTTTAATTTTTAAGAAGCTTGCCGCTGTCAAAAAGTCCTGTTTTTTCAGTGTTTTACGTTCAACTTTCTCAAAGTTCATTGTTTTGAATCACAGCTATACAAGACCACAATAAAAGCAAAATCTTTTTTCTCTCAAAGTTATAACGGGTATTATAAGTAATATTGGAATCTCAAAGTACAATATCATCAAAAAGCTGTTTGTTTACATCCAAATTTTGGCACTAAATAGATGTACTTTTGTTTCAGTTGACAAAACAAAGAATTCATCATAAATTCTCGAAATTTACTTATTATTTTACACCTTATTCAACATGAATCAATTCACAATTTATTCATTCAAGTTTTTAGTTAATTTTTAATTCAAAAAATACTTGATAAAAAAAGTCAAAAATGCGACGTTCAAACTATCATAACTGACAACTTTAATGCATCTAACGAAAAGACTTTTGTGTATACTTATGTAATCAATCAAAGTATCTTATGGACGTCGTTTTTAAAAGTATTTTGGTAATGAATATAATGTTTTTAAATAAGATGATATCGAAGTAATAATATCATGCATAACATTGACTTAGATTTAGTAGAACAGATTATTTTTATCACTTCAAAAGGAATCATTTAAGTTCATAGAAAGTTATCAAATATAGATAGATAGCAGTTCAAAGTATTGAGTGAATTATATTTTAAGAGGGCTTATAATAAAGAAAAAAACCAAATCTATTGTAAAGCAGTTTTTCTCAAAACAAATATATACTAGAACGTTGATGAAGAAAAAACGATGGTTGATCAAGTAGAACCACTAATTCATATTGATTTGAGTGCGTTAGACGAGCATAGCAACAGTGCTTTGAGTTGTATCGTTAAGGACCCATATGGAAAAACAATCCAAACGAAAATTGTGCATTATGATATAGCTGAGAAACGAATTGTGTTTTACCCGGAACTGACGGGTGTCTATGAAGTGTATGTGTTTTTTGGTGGCAAACAGCTGGAAGATTCACCTTATATCATAACCGTTGGGTAAAAACCAGGCAATATTTAGTTGAATATGGTGTAAATATATATATATATATATATATATAGTTATTTTCTTTTTCTTTTTACTGAGTGAATCTCAGATTATTCAATAACATCACGATGACGAAATAAATCTATTAAGATCAATAAAAATTTAGTTTAAAAAGTAAGGGTTTCAGAGATTTAATTTTTTTTGTGGATATAGCTACACATTTAAGTCACCTTAAAGTTAATTCCAAATTATGAACAAACCTTCTTCAGGTACGTAGCTGACCTTCACAATTCAGGAGGCAAATTATCAAAATTTACAATCAAATCGAGTGGATTCAAAGTTATCTTTTGTTTAGCTCATTCGAAACATCTTAAGATCCAATAATTTTAGATTACTAAGATTTCCTTGGTTTGGGGGAAGTGCCCCATCTTATCTGTGCTCCAACTATGCTTACACTGTTTTCATTATACCTGTGTGACAAAATGGTACGTAATGATCCTTTTAAGAATGATGAAATCAATCAAACATGATGTGACAATCTTTGTCATCATATGTATCATATCTTATTTACCTAGTTCTGCATTAAATTCATGCGAAGGATAACAAAACTTCCAAGGTAATTAGCTTATAAATGCAATAAGAAATCTCGAACCCTGATCTTAATGAAATTTAAGTCGATTTTGTCGTCATGAATAACGTCATGGTAGCGTCATTGAATCTCTATTGTCGAAAAAACATTCTCATGAGAAGCCAATATGTTTTTTTATATACAACAGGGAAGAGAAGAAGAATAAAAAAAATAAAAGACGAAATTTTCTTTTTGGCTCTTCTTCATTGTATTGTATTTCAATAAGCTTAATGTTTTCTGGTTCCTTTGACAATGGAAATGTACGAAACTTCTTTTATCTATTTCTTCTTCTTCTTTGATTTTATCAAAAATGTAGTTACTGACCAAAATCAAAAGTATATACCTAGACGTAGTATCTATAAGAAAACCGAATGCACCCATGTAATTCCAATTCATTTTAGAATCATTAAAACAAGTCTTTGAACTTATTTTTAAGTAAAATTCTAGAAATAACGTCAAAAAAATCATAAATTATGCGTGTAATACGATTTTCGCTTTAATTGTTCCTTAATCGTCCCTCTAAATTTCGCACTAAAACCATTAAGTTTCTTAGTACCCGGCCGGGATTTACTACGGACTTTAGACCGGCTTTTATCGCCTTCTATTGGTTTCTTTCGATCACGTTACCGGGCACTATTTTCCCAAAGGGACCGGACTTTTGATATCATGCCTTCTTTTTGCAAACAAAAACAAAACAAGAGGTCGCATTTTCATTTTTTTGTCTTTGAAAACAGGATTGCTTTTTCCTATTGCTTTTTGTTCATAGCTAGAAATGTTTCATAATCATTTGTAAAAAACATTACTATTTACTGTAGTTATCATAAATAAAAACAGATTATTTTATTAAAGGAGAATAAAATATTGTTTACTTCTTTTTGTTTACAAGTTCAAAGACATTGTAATGTGCTTTCAAATCTTTTTTATTTGACGTTGCCCCTTTAGAAAAAATGTTTTTCAAGGGAAAAAAAGGAATTCACAATCCTTAAAAAATAATGATCAAAAACGTCTGCTTTATGTTTTGTTGCCCGGGTACTAAATCGCTTAGTGCCCAGTAATACTAGTCTCTTCTGGGAAAAAGTGAACTCCGTTATTTAAAATATTTGAAATAGCGTCGGTCACTTTTTCCCCGAAGAGACCGGGATTTCGGGCACTAAGCGATTAATAGATCTAATTGGTTGAGTTCAAAATATCATCATTTGATGACTAATCAGAATCTTCATGATCTAACCAATCAAATAACAAAACAAAACAAACTCTTGAGAAGATAACTCAAGTAAATACACGTCAACGTGAAGTCATTGGTCTATGTTTTTGTTCTTTTTATCTCATCTAACGAACAACTCCGAATAGCATCTGATAGAAGCTCCGATCAACAACGTCAATTCTCATGTTTTGCTTTCCGTACCGATGATGACGTCATTCTACGCAGTCTTTGTCACAATGAAATGCGAAAATCATCAGCGGCAGGAATAGGGGTCGTCTCGAATTCCTAGCTAAATTAGATCATAATTGATTGTCTACAAATTTGGTTTTTGATTGATACATCATCAAGGAACTGATTTGATTCTATTGGATGGAGAATAGGTTTTACTATTAGACATTTTTCCTTATTATTACCAATATTCCGATGATTTGATATTTTCCCGATTAACCGATATTTGACACACATATTTCATCCCCCTCTTCCTTAGAAGTCTTACCATCATTTCTAATTTTACCAAAAAATTAGATGAGTTGAAACACTCAGAATCTCCATGATACTGCAGATGAAAGCTATTTGCAAACTTAAAATTATATCTTTTTACTATTTTGATAAGTGATTCATTCTATGAGCCGCCTCCCTACCTTTATTGATCAATGAAATTTCCAAATTAACTACAAAAGGTCAACACATGGATTAAAAAGCTAAGAATTATTTCTCCATTTTTATGACTATTATAGCAGATTCAAGAAAGGAAATAATCAAGTAAAAATCATCACACCAATTCAATAATATACTTCAATAAGAGTTCACAGAGTAGAAAATACCATAAGAAAATAATGAAAACGTATTTGAGCCCATTTTTTCCAAAAAGAATTCCTTTTATCGATATGAAGATGAGGAAGAATTGTAAAGCGTAATTATTCCCGAGAAAAATACTAATTGATTAGACAAAAGGAAAATTTACTTGACCAGCTTCAACCATTTTCAAACCCAGAAAAAATACCTGTCTCTTATATAGGTATGTAGTTAATGCATAGGATGTAAAATATGCTGTAACAAATTGAAAAGATCATTACCCATCACTACCCATTCCTTTTTTTTAATCATTTATTTAGCTTTATTCAAGTGTAGATACGAGTAACATTGAGAGAAAGAGGCGACTCTATACATAGTTGTCGAGAATTCATGTTACCTATTTCTCAAAGAAAAGTGAGTACTGAAGTTGCTATAGAAGCATGATGAAAGTCATGAAAAGTGTATTTTAGTTTCCTATTTATGTTACGATATCAAAATACTATTACCCTGGAGTTGCTTCTTAATATTTCATTCTTGAGTAATAATTCCTTATATCAGTGTAAAGTTCAAGTATAAAGCGTACAAAATATGCTATAAAAATATTGAAAATATTACCCATCTGACTCGTCCCTTTCTTCTTATCATATATTCAGTTTTATTCAAGTGTAAATACGAGTAACATTGAGAGAGAACACTAATACAGAACCCTGTTCAAGAAAAAAGTCTTACCTCCATCGCTATCGAAGAGTATTATTCTTTATCTTTGAGAAGAATAGTGAGGTGCGAAAATGTAGTTCTTCGCCATGTGATGTTTGGTTGTGATTAACACCTTCTCAAAGTCTATTGTTTTTTCTCAAACTATTCTTGTTTCAAGATCAAATTTCATTGGGCTATGAAAAAAAAACGACTCTCAAATTTATTTGAGGTTTACTCTTTTTTGTTTTAACTAGAAGAAATAAAGGAAAAAGTTTAAGGAATGTCTATGTTACCCTCCAGTCAACTTCTCGCCTCCCCCTAAAAAAAATAATTGAAATCAGCATATCATTCCTTAATTGAACAACTTAACTCAAGTTCAGTTGTGCTAAGGTGTGACGTTTATCTAACCTTAGCATGACCTCTGATTAGGATGGGCTCGTATTGATTAACCAGTATGAATTTTCAATATTTTGAAAGGGGAAATCCGATGACAGATGCCTAGTCATTTATCTGTTACAGGGGAACATAAACTATTTTATAGAGGAGGGGACGTTTGTATGTATCAAAAAGTATAACCTCCATTTGTGAATTAAATTTCACGAATATATGGTTTGGCAAAGCATGTTAAAAGAAGGAACTAGATTATTTGTTTAGGGTTGCCCTTTTTACCTAACGAAATTTGAAATGTTAAAATCTGCTCTAAAGTCGTCAAAAATACTTTTGATTATAAAGTGTTTGTCTAGAAAATGCTCTTTAAAAATCCGGCTGATAAATTGAGCATCAAAAATCCGCCAAGGAACTTTTACGCGACGTAAAGTCGCCTTTAGGGCGCTTCATAGATTTTTAAGAAGCTTATTTGTGGCTCTGGTTCATATCTCCTCATAGTATTACACGCATACAAACTTCAGCGTCTCTTACAATTATGATTTCTTAGAAAAGTTTGCATCAAACCGCTCTCTTATAACAGATGATCACTTAAGAGGACATATAGAGGACTGACGTGGTAAGCAGCACGATTAGTATACAGGTATGACCATGGCCAACTATATTCACGGCCATATATGTCACTGACAGTTTTTTTATAACATACGGTTAAACTTCGACCTAGCCCTGATACTCTTACTACGTACTAAGTGGTAGGAAAAAATGCATCAGAGACACTCTTGAGCGAATTGGTCAAAAATTGGGGGAGGAAATGGCCCTTGAATTTATACCTTTAAGACCTAAAACCTTAAAGAATATTAGATTTTTTAGACCTATCTTATTAGAGGGTATAGCTTTCCATAAGGCTAATCTTGTTGCAACATTTCAAATTGTTACTATTTTTAT
>JAUKPT010003591.1:0-11896 GCA_032273505.1 Nanomia bijuga | reverse complement strand
TCAGGAGTGCATGAATAATAGATGAAGACGTTGTCATTTTACAAAGCTGACTTCATATTCGTGTTTCCTGTCCCAAATAGGGTCTATGTGGTAATTTTCATGATTTTTTGATGACGTTTGACAGATTATTAACAGGGTATCTATCAGCAGTGCATAAATAATAGATGAGGACGTTGTCATTTTACAAAGCTGACTTCATATTCGTGTTTCACGTCCCCAAAACAGTCTATGCAGTAATTTTGATGATTTTCCGATGATATTTGACAGGTTATTGAAAGGATGTCAGCAGTGCATGAATAATAGATGAGGATGTTGTCATTTTACAAAACTGACTTCATATTCGTGTTTCACGTCCTCAAAACAGTCTATGCGGTAATTTTGATGATTTTCCGATGATGTTTGACAGGTTATTGAAAGGTTGTCAACAGTGCATGAATAATAGATGAGGATGTTATCATTTTCCAAAAATGACTTTATATTCGTGTTTCTTGTCGCCAAAATAGTCTATCATGTAATTTTCACGATTTTCTGATGATGTTTGATAGGTTTTTGACAGGGTGTCATCAATGCGTCACTCACCTGTAAATAATTAATCAGAAAATGGTTATTTTCAAAATCTGTGTTCAGAAATGAATTCCTTGACCAAAACATATTCAGGACTGATGATCTTATTATTTTCAGACTTTTTGACCCTTCAAATTTTAAAAGTTTTTCCCCTCGAGTATATACTGTGAAAAGGTCTATAATAGTACAAAAATATAACAATCATAACAATGACAAATAAAATGTAATAAAACAGAATAAAATCATAATGATGAAAATAATGATATTAATAATAATAATGATGATAATAATAGAAAAAAGATAAAGATATGCTAAAAGGTATGGGTTTTGTGTTAGATATCACTCCATAGAGGACAAATCTTGAAACGTGCATCTCATTATGATCTGCCTGCAAAGATGATAAATAACAAAAAACCCAACTACAGTTAGCATAAAAATACATAAATAATAACAATAAAAACTAACGACAGACGAACAACGACTAACAGAAACTAGACTAATCAGAATAAAATAATTAAACCTTTCCGATTTTTCAATAACGGAGTTTTGAAATTATGGCTTTTAGAGATTTTTTTTAGGTAATAGCGAGTTAGAGAATTATGAGAAAAATAAAATCAAAACACAAAAAAAATGGTAGATTGGGAGTGAATTATTTAGGAAGTAACTTTAAAATACCAGAATATGATGCAATAATACTACTATGGTAGCACAATTGATTTTGTGGGTAGTATATAGCTCCATTATACATGGAATGAAATTTGTGCAAAGATAAGGGACAATTAAAAAAAAGACGTTATTTATTACCAAATGGATGATGGACATATTTGCAGTTATATAACGTAAAGAAAATACATAAGGAGAATACAACGAGATGAGCTCATTTTTCAACACACTGATGTCAGGGGAAAACACATCTACAATCAAAATAAATTATTATTTTGTTAAATTTATGGACTAGAATTCAAGTTAATTCAATGACAAGAACATTTCTATAATAAACATTTAATTAAACAGATATCTCACCTTCTATCCTCCATTACCATGGAACTGTAGGCTAGTGCGTAGCTATATAATTTGGTCTGACGCAGCTAAAGGCTGCTCAGATTCAGAATAATATATGTGATGCATAAAAATGGTTTGCAAAAGGAAGGGTGGGATGGGACAACTTTGGGACAGTGAAGGGGTCTTCGCTCAGTATCCTTAATCCTGTCCTGCTTACCTACTTGCTGTTTGCTGCTTCATGTCCCACATCACTCGCTCGCTTTCCTCTTAAACACATACCCTCTATATCGCTCACTTGTGTTATTTCCCTATATTGCTTGACTTTTCCTTTTCAAGACTCTGCCCATTTCAAACAGACCTGTTGCATCCATGAAGCATTACTCACATACACCTGTTGAACTTATCTGACTTATCCTGTTTGCCATACTGGCAAACTGAACAAAGACCCTTCCAATAAATTTCTCCTAAAGAAAAAGACTTACTATCCACCTGTAACATACTTACCTGCCCAGACCCAGGGCAGGCGGGCGGGACATTTGTACTTGACAGCCAACGCGTAGGGGGGGACGCGAATGGTAGAGGCGAGTGTCATTTACAAATGATGCAATAAAATGCACTCGATTTGAGCTATTAGTGAGGGCACAATAACTATCGTTAGGCAATGCCGACGGGTTGACCCATGCCATGTGAAGGAAATTGGGTAGTCAGTTGGTAGCTGACAAAACACTATGTGGGCCATTGCCTCGATAAGCACGTAAATGGCTGTTCCATCATAAGTGCAAACCATTAACCATTAACCATTAACAGTGACGAACTGAATGATCATCAGATGCCAGCCATTTAATTCCTCTGTACCTGCAAGTCTGGTGTATTGCTGAGTTATTGCCTGTTATACGATCTTGTACTTTAAGCCATTCCTTCAAACCACCTTAATTTACTTATTGTAATTTGTTTTGTTATTTGTTCTGAATCCAAACTGTTTATCATAAGTTAAATTGTTCTTAGTGAGAAAACTATACATTCTTGAGTACATCACTTTCTCAAATATCTTACTGTAGATAGACAGTAAAAATATTGGTCGATAGTTTTCACATAGATTCTCATTACCAGACTGTTGGAGTGACTTTAGCAACTTTGCATAAGTTTGGAAAGATTTCAGTTTCAAATGATAGATTAATAATTCTATTGAGATGCTCAGAGCAGAAAGAATTGATCATTTCATTGTCAAGGAGATAATTAATCTTATTATGAAAATTTTCCATAGACAAAATTGGGTCATTTGAGTTAAGCTGTAAAATAGTGTCCCATAGCGTTTCTCTGAACTCCCTCTCCTTAAATTTCAAATGTGTCTTTCAAATATATTGAATCTTCAATTTTAACAAATTGCATAAAGTGGTCCGATAAAAGAACAGTCAGATTTCCACTGTATGTCTTGAAATCAAGTGGGTTTAAAAAGAAGTAATCAATTAATGTTTTAGAGCTAGGCCTAGTGGGTTGAAGAATAAAAGGAGCACTGAAACCATTAAGGAAAAGAGTTTCCTTTCAGTACTAATTTTATTTAAGAGTGGGTAAATTCAGAGATTGATATTTTGCTTGATGGGTGTCTGTAGAGATAACCAATGATTTTTCTGTTTGGTACAATAATTTCTTATTTCTAAGTTGATTCAAAATCACCAGGAGAAAACAGAGTCAAATTATCTCTTATATGCGATAGAATTACCTATATAAAAACCTGTCCAACCATGGGAAGTTACAGAGGATTCAAAAATGAACCTTCAATGTCTAGATTGAGAACAGGCAAGTGATTCTTATGAAGCTTATGCTCTGATATGCCAATAATGTCATCTTTGTTTTTCAAGGATGAGAATGATGATGCAATTCATCGAAATGTTTACTAAGTGATGCTATGTTTAAGTGGCACAAGCTCAAGGAACCTGATTTTACTTTAAGAACTATAAACATTTTCCAAATTATCTTCCAAATTTTCTCATGTGATTTTAATTTCATAAGGCATGATGTTATTGCAGTTATCTATGAATTATTGAATATCAGGATCTGGAAAAATATCAGAATTTCTGATATGAGGATGGAATTGGGTAATGAAATCATTATTCATCAGGCTGTGAAAAAGATACTCTTCTGCTGTGCAACTAGGACAATTCCTATTATAATGACTACCAGAATTTATGATGGAACTTAACTCTTTTATGCTAAGTAATGAACAATTATTTTTTCCATGTATCACTTTTTTACATATAGAACATTTGACATTTAATTGATCCTTTCTCCATAACTCATCACACAGTTTAAACGTGAAGGTTTCTTTTTTACTAGTCATAGTAAGTAACAAAATACACTGAAAATAAATAAAAAGCTGTACTAAGTAAGTAAAGGTTTACATAAATAATAGATACCATATTCACTCATCTTTTAGAGAATGTTGTCATTTCAGCGTCATATGCAGCAAATGTTATATCTTCATGTTTTCTTCTTTTTCGAATAGATAATCAATGTCACTTCGAGACTCAGCGTGTTTATAGTCTTCATCAGTGTCACCAGCTTAGTAATAAACGTTATCGTTGGAGGACCATACTGAGTTAATATTTTTTTTTTTTTACAACTTGTGCAAAGCACTAAAAATCCTTTTATTGAATGGGCAAAGATTTTCAGAAACAAATATCGATTCATAGGCTGGCAACGATTTTTTTTGTTTAAAATACTGAGACATTTGGAAGCATATTTTGGGTTCACAAATCTTATAATAACATTTCTAGGCTTACTACTAGTTTTTTTACCGAGTTTATGAACGGCAACTGTCAACTTTAATGCCAACAGCATAATACTTTTATCACATATGATTGAAGTTCTCTCTGTTTAATGTTTTCGGATATGTTCTATAATTCGATGTTGTTCCTCATCGAGTAGAAGTTTTTATTCTTGATTCACAATATATTTTTCATTGGCCGATGCCAGTTCTTCAACATTATTTATTTTAGATATGGTTTGTTGATGGTTTTAGCTTGTATGTTATTTAATTCTTCTGATTTTTTAATCTTTGTTGTAAGGGATTGTAACGTTTTTTCTAAGCTTTTTAAAAAATCAGTTGACTTCTGTTCGACTTTAACAATTGGTTGAGATAACTCAACAGATTCATAGCTCGAATTCATATTCAATACTTACGTTAACATGACCGTACCATTCAGCAGTTATACAGGAATTAATCCACTTTCGCCCAAATTAACCCTGAAATTTGTATTTTTTAGATTATCTCGCCTTTTCTCACTCTCATGCTGATTGCTTTGGACAATAATCTATTATAATAGGATGTTCTATGTTTTTATCCCAATTTTCTAGTCCAAAGTTGGCCCAAAATAAGGCCATAATTGATTCAATGATTATCTATATTAAGTTATTATTTTCCACATTTTGGTACCAATTAATGTACTGGTGGGTCCAATCTTTCTCGATTCGTTTTTTTTCTGATATTTTACTCTTAACGTTTTTTCTGTTTTTCTGTTAGTTGTTTGAGGGTTATGCTAGCTTAATTTTGGTAAAAAACACATATTCAGGAAAATGTTGTTTATTGATTTTAGTGGTGCCTGAATTATTTACTTAAATCTGATTTGTTTGAAGACATTTAGATATCCAAATCATTTTTTAGATTCTTCTATATCATCATCCATATTGTTAAAATCTAAAAGTACATGTACAACTGAAAAGGCTGAAAAAGCTAAAAAGATTAAGAGTGAAATTGTATCACCATCAAAAAATTTAGAAAAGGTTGAAGTATGTTTAGTATCAGATAATCCAATTATTTCACCAAAAGAAGGAGATGATTATCAATTTCATGTTCAACAATCACAAAGAAAGACTAAGAAGAAAGATTTCAATTGTACTAGCAAAGATATTGATGTTTTTACAGGCATGTCTCCAATAAAACCAAAACTCAGAAGTACTGTGAATGAACTTGCAGCACTTACTACTTACAATACAGATTCTTTGTGCTCTCTTTTACCTCGTATCCAATATGGCCCAGAAAGTGAAACAATAGCTAAACTACCTTGGCCTAAAGATGACATTGAAGATTTTGCTTGGGTATCAGGATATCATATTTCACTTATCACTCCAATGGATTTGGATTTATGGAATTTATGTTTTCTATGTGGGAGTGCTGGAAAAGAAAAAGTAATTTTGTTAATATTTTACTTATAAAAGCTTCTTAATGTATTATTATTTATTATTATTATTATTATTATTATTATTATTATTATTATTATTATTATTATTATTATTATAAAATTTCCTCATTATTGCTAAGGAACAGACACATAATACCAAAAACTATAATTTATCTTGTGATTTATTGTATGTGGCTGCAATTATCAATCAACGGTTTCAGGAGAGTTGGGAAGAGCTTGAAATGATTGAATATTAAGGAGCCTTGTTGCATAAATCCCATGATTTGAATCCCATGTTTTATTAGTTACTATTCTAGAGTAATGTTTTTTTATTTAGATGGTGGTCTGTAATTTCTGTTGTGAATGTTATCATCCTTTCTGCTTGGATGTTGATCCTATTGATTATGAGAACTGGTGCTGTGACAGATGCAAGCGCTGTATTGTTTGTGGATTTAAAGAAAATCTCTTGATGTGTGATAAGTGCCACGACTGTTATCATGCTGATTGTCTTGGCCCATTTTATCAAAGGGACACAGAGGGTGATGAAGAGGTTTGGGTAAGTACATGATCTGTGATTATTGGACTAGTGTCATGGTCAGAGCAGGTCCCGTAGAATCAGTGCAGTTAGTTGTTAGTAATAGGCAACTTTGCTCAAAAACGGCTCTAAGGATCACTCCAATTTTTTTAATGGAAGTTTATCACTTTAAGAAACGCACACCGTTTTTTCTGAAAAAAAATTGGAGATAATGACGAGAAGTGTCCAAATTAGGTCAAAATAGCACTTTTTTAATATTGCAGGAAAACAGCTCGAAAGATTTATTAGCTCTTTTTTGCATGAATTTAGAGGGTAATGAGGGAAAGACCTCATATAACCGTTGGTTTTAAGAGTCAATATTTTGCAAGGTGATAGTCCTTGATGAGAAGTACATATACTTCATGATGTCTGCTCAAACATCCCTGGGCATACATATAAATGGTGTTTTTGTTTTTTTGAGTACATGAGGTTCTGACTTGATATTCATATAAGACATATTCAAAAGAACAAAATAATTGCTGACTTTTAGTGAAAATTTCAGCTCAAACGGTGATCAGGTTGTTGTGATATAAAGAAAAAAGCTTATGGCCAATCAATTTTCAATTTTCAATATCTCATGAACTATTTGAGTATTCAAATTGATACTATGTATGTTGATAAACCTTTATGAGTAAGACATACTTTTTGAGGTCACAGATCTTGCTGAACATGCCCAAACATACCCAGAAATGGAGTTTTCATTATTTATCTGAACTATATGGTGCAGTATTTTATCTTAAATTCTAAGGATGTCAAAATGAGTTCAGCTTGAAGTCATTTATTTAGAAAGCAAAAAACTATCATTGCCCATTTTCCATATAATGACCCATATATTATTGGTATTACTCACTCTTGCCAACTGGTCGTATAACAAGCCCCGGCCCCGGTCACCATTAGCGGCCCTCCAGTGGCCACCCCCACCCCCACTGCTACCTGCTTGAGTTATCACCTAATAAACAGTCATGGCAAATGCATTACACATAATTGCAGGTTCACATAAGTTAGCACTTGTTATTTATGTTTTTTAAACATCCCCCATACCAACTGACGAGTGTCTTCTAATCTCAAATATTCTCATGAATTCTTCATTGTTTATTGATATTTTATTTTAGGTTTGTGGAAAATGTGTGAAATGCACTAAATGTAATCAAAGAAGAGCTGGAAAGGTAGGTTCGATTTTTAGTCTAGAATTGAATGTACTAGATGCTTTTCTTTTCTAGAAGTAGTTCAATGCAAAAAGTGTAAAAAGCTTCAACATTATAAATATATGCATACCTGACTATACAATAATATAGTATTCATGTTCAGTTTTGAGGGATTATCGTGATGAAAGGCCTTACTCATGTTAAGGTTGTTTGTGAGCTTTGTTTATTTCCATAGATTTTTTTTCTTTTTGGATATGTTATAGGACTTAAAAAATACATCCAATGATGTAGTATGGAGATGATTTACCATCTAGTTGCACAATTTGGCTCTTTTTATTAATATCTCGCTGTAGAAATGTTCATTTGGTCTTACATTTGGAAAATATGTTTACTTTTTGACGATAATGAAATTCACCAAAAATCACAGTTTTTGGAGCTTTCTTTCAAAGAATTGGGGTATGTCTTGATTTTACGTCAGCCATGACGCCACGGTTTAAGCACTACAAAAGAATAACATGTGTACGGAACTAAATAACGGGGGGAAAGTTAAAAATATCTTGATAATTATATAAAAAGACAAACATAATCGTTATCCGTTATCAAACATAATGATAACCCCTCGACAAACAACCATGTACAAAATAATTTTAAAGAAATCATGAAACAACAGCATGATGAACAAATTGCTGAGGAAAACGATCGAAAACAGTGTGCCTGTAACATCATTATTCATGGTGTTAAAGAAGTAGGAGAACATCCCAAAGAACATGATAAAGTTCTTGTGAATGACATAGAGTTAGGCTTTTCAATAAATTAAAAGTCCATATTTAGATTAGGTCTATAAAAATATATCAAAACAACCAATTGCGTCCTCTAAAAGTTGATCTTCACAGCGAAGCCGATAAGGACAGAGTGATGGCTAGCTTAACAAAACTCAAGGGGAAAACAGAATACAAAAAGATTATTCCCTAAGGAACGGACCATTTTAAAAGAATGGACAAACAAAGCTAAGGAAACTAATGCAAAAGAAAATGAGGACTCCGACTTAATATGGAGAGAACGAGGTTTGCCAAAAAAACAGTTGTTCTTGAAGAAGTTCTTCAAAACGCCAACTGCGAATTAAATCAAGTGGTAGACGATACAGTTCTAACATAGTTGAGCATATGAAAGAAAAGGCTATTTCGTTAAAAGACTGATTGTCAACTATTAGCGGAAGGGCTAAATGCAAATGTTGTAAAAAAATCCTAATCAAAGGTGTTTTGTGAATAGGTAGATATTGCCTATACAAAGATAAGTCAATTATCAGCTACTATCAATTATTAAGAAAAAGTGCAGAAGAGAATGAAATAATTACCATATGATATGGACGGATTTGACAAGATCAAATATTTTGATCAAAAAACCATCAGTAATTTTGTGACTAAATCTAATGAAAAACAAAATCTACTTGAAAAAAATGTAAGGAAGTCACAAACTATGCATCATCCACGACGCTCTATTAAATATGGAGCAAAGAAATTAGATAGCTTTACTTCGCCTTCATGCAAAATACTTTACACAAATGCCGATCAACTATTAAACAGTACCAAGAAATCAGAATTATTGAAAATAATCCAAGTTCAGGAACCTGATCTTATAGTTGTCTGTGAAGAAAAACCCAAAAATGTTAAGTACGAAACTATGTCATACCAAATTTTGATATTCATTCTCTAAACCTGACAATTTATCAGGAAGAGGAATTCTGATCTACTCTCATAAATCGATTGACAAATTGGTTATCCAAATCCAACCTGGAGAATGTTTTGATGAAGCATGTACAATTGAAATAAGACTGAAAAATAATGACTCCTTGCTATCTAAATAATTAAATTAAATGGTTCGGTAACACCCATCATAGTCATAGACTTTATTAACTTTATTTGTATTTTATATAAATGACATCCTCAACAATATCTCCTCAGATGGCTTTTTATTTGCTGATGATATCAAGATCTTTAAAGAAATTATACAATGAGAAGATGCAGAAAACTTAGTGTTATAGACACCTTATTGGTCGTAGCGGTGAAACATGCATTTTAACATTGATAAATGTCATGTTCTAACAATCGCTCTAACATGTCGACGAAGAGAAAGATCTCAAAGTGTGGGTGGACTCAGATCTTAAGTTTAAAGATCACATCAGTAGAAAGGTTAACACTGCAGACTCTATTGTTGGTCTCATAAGAGGAAGCTTTTCATTTATTGATACAAAAGTTTGTTTAGAAAACTTTTCTGTGCATTTGTACGTCTGCATTTGGAATATGACCAAGCTGTGTGGTCAACTAAACTTGTTGATGGTCTAAAAAGCTTTCCTTATGAGGAAAGGTTAAAGCACTGCCAACTAGCAACACTTAGCTTTCGCCGTTTAAGAGGAGATGTGATAGAAGTCTATAAACAATTCCATTTTTACAATCCAAACACCATACCGTCTTCTTTCAAAAAGAATAACCGACCTAGTGAATTTCAACTCAGCTTACCTGCTTACCTAAGGTATTAGACGGTGAAAGAGGCGTTCATCACAACTCGTTTTACAGCCGGACAGTCAACTCATGGAATACCCTCCCAAGAACGGTCGTTGATGCAACATCAATTGACGCATTCAAGAACCGATCGGACCAACACTGGCTAAACCACCCGTTAAAATACGATCATAAGAATAGTATTGATAACTAGATCAATCTATAGAGGCCAATAGGCCTGCAAATTGTATTTCTTTAATTAATAAAAAAAAATGTCAAACCTATGTTTTGTAGTAATTGGAGCTGTTCCTATGGCACAATTTCTTACCTTTTTCAATGTAGACAGTAATTCATTGTTATCTACATACTAACCAAAAGGAAATTCTGTGCCACAGCATTTAAAAATAAAATAAAAGCTCCATTCCTGAGCCCCGAGCTCCAAGCCCCGAGCCCCAAGCCCCGATTTAATATAGAAATAGTCATTAATGATTGTGGTTGTCAATAAAATGATTGAAACATGTTATATCGTGTTATATCATGTATGATTATTTTTATAGCCATAACTTAGTTCAGTTTGAGTTTGCAAAAACATTCAAAAGAGTTGTGTAGTAAATTAAAAAGAAATAGACGCAAATAATTTGTAATTCAACATAATATAACACGCGCACATGTTTCATACTTAGGAAGAAAAGCAATCATAAATGATACAGAATGATTTAACACTGATCACTTTTTTCTAAAATGAACCAAAATGAACCCATTAAAATTATGAACGGATACAGAAAAACCATGAAAAACTAGCATTCTAAAAATATAATCAAAAAGTAATAACTTTTAATTCATATAAGCAATTGTCTTCTTGCTTTCGGTTAACAGGTGGCTGCGTGACAGGACAGCGCTATTTTCTCCCATCGTCTAATCTTATCAGTCATTTAGGTTTAGTGAGTCCCTTAGGTGACAAAGCGCTGTCACGGAAGCTACCTGGAAAACGGAATAAAAGGAAGGAAAAAGGACATATTGTGTATATGAATTTATTGAAAGTTGATATTATGCTCCATCCTGGAAATAAAAAGTGTCCAGTCGGGCGTTTAGGAACAAAAACTTTAACTCTCTTGTTTATTTGGCCAAATAGATGATTTAAAATATAATTACATTCAATTAAAAGTGATTTTTAAGAAATTCAAAAATAGATGTTGAATCATTATAGTATGTCAAAATAAGAATAAAATTATTTCGTTGATATCAATCCATAGAATATATTATAATCAATCATCAAAATCAATAAATGAAAAAACAAAGCATAACCTATTTCAACATCATCTGTCATACTATTTTCCATGATTTTCTAATCAGGCAAAAAAACTAAACTAAAGAATATCACAACATTCAATATAATTCATATAATTCAACCCTCTCAAATAATAATTTCGTGTGATTTAAAAATCAACTGAAACAATTCTTCTTATATACGAATTTATGTAATTGCTGGTGGCAGGAAGCACTGCAAATAAACATTTTTCCCAGAGACGCACGCAGAACATCTAAGACAAATTTAGAACATTGTTAACAACAGTTTTTCTTCTAACTAAAAGTTTCCCAGTTCCTAATTCCTAACAATGCAACAAACTTTCTCGTTAGAGAGGGAATCTCCTTTCCATAATTACGCCGTTAATAAAGTTTCTGTTTTGTAGTCATGAAAATGTCGTTCTTTTTGTTTATGTTTTCATGGAAAGAGAAAATAGAAACCAGGTTTGTTTACGTTTGTATAAGTTTTTATGGTAAGACAAAATAGAAACCAGGTTTGTTTTGTTTCTAAATCCAGGGAATCAACAGTGCCGATAATTATTAGTTAGAAACCGTCATTGCTCGGTAATTTTAGTTAGAAGAAAAAACTCGGGCTAAAGCCCTCGGGTTTTTCTTCTAACTAAAATTACC
>JAUKPT010003590.1:0-11897 GCA_032273505.1 Nanomia bijuga | reverse complement strand
TTCAAATACTTTAGATATTCCAGATAAGACACTAACTGGACGATAGTTTTCGTTAGAATGTTTGTAATTTTTAAAAGACAGATGAGCTACTTGTAGCAGACCCATCAAAAATCGCAGAGACCTTGAATGTTACATCATGAAGGCTTAAAGGGTGGCTTTTGTTGAATTCACATTAACCCTATTTGAACTGGGGTGGGGTGGGGATTCCACCCCCTGTCAGTTTTGTAACTGTAGCTTTTAAACAACAAGAGCTTTTTTAAAGAAATCTTATGAATTTTCTAAAAATTTATCTAGTTTTCCATTAAAAAAACTTTTTTTGTCAAATTTCCGACCAATTAGCGGTAATTACGAATTAGTCACACCTTGATCAAGCAAAATTTAAGCTTTTTTTATTCTCCTTGTGGTGAAAAGTTCCACAATTTGCTTTAAGTGCACAAATATGTTCAATAAGTACCAAAGTTAGTTTTATTAGGCTTTATAACATCATTTTAATGTTGAATGGTTGTTGTTATGGTACGCATATATCGGGTTTTATAATGGTTTTGCCATTTGCACTTTTTTATACTGAAGTCTTAAGAATTTTGGTGACGTCACGTCGAAAAAGTGCCGACATAAGCAAACTAATGGTCCCAATTTTTTTTTTAATTTTTGAGTACAATATAGGTTGAACTACAAGTCTGTCGAGTCTGGCAATAATTGCATTAGTTTTTGCGGATTTTAGAGAGGGAGCGTAATCCGCCCCCCAGTCTTATAGCGCTAAAAAAAGCCCAGTCCATTTGTTCTGGAGTATATAAGAACATTTAAGATGGATGACTGTTTCTCTATGAAATTGGTAAAATCATGGAAGTCTGTTACAATTCCTCCTCGTTCTACATGCAACATTGGTCCATCTTTCCTACATATTTGAAGGAAGTGACATTTGGATATCTCTTATTGTGAGCGGCGAGTCTAGATTAAGGAGAGCTTTTCCAAGCTCTACATCTGACGAGAAACCTATGGGAGTCTCTGACTTCAACTGGATCGTTCTGCCTTATTCAGCTTCTCCATATAAGCATGAGCTATTATGTATGGGTTCCCATATTCTTCTTTAAGGAGATCCATTGCACTTTTGTAGCAATCTTCACTTTTTCCATAGACACATTGCTTAATGAGTTCCTTGGCTTGGCCTCTGGTAAATTTCAGCAACCTTATTAACCTGTTTTCTATGAAATAGCAGTACTCGATCGAAGGTCCATTGAAGGTGCAAATTGCATCCTGAATGCATTAATAAGCAGCCTAGTCGTATCCTCTTTTTGTGTCATGAACATCAGTACATTTTGTTGATGTAATGTCAATTCCGCCATCTTAGGAAAACATTTATTTATTTATTTTGGCCGTAAATATATGGCCACGTTTTTCTGTTTATTTCTACTTGAAAAGATACATGCTAGTCTAATGGAAGCGTTATATATTTAGTTTACTTAATGGTCTAAATCTGTACCTATCTGCCTCATCATTTCTCTCTGTGATTAGTAATTATGTCAAAAGTAGGGAGCAATTGGAAATATTTCTTGCATTAGTTATTTTGTACATTTCTATTGCAAGTTTTTGAAAATAAGGATGATGAATAGTGACTTGAGTTATCTTTGTGAAGAAGCTCTTGAAATTTTAAAGAAGGATCTTTATATACTGTCCTTAGAGCTGTTCGTGGATCCTATTTATCTGCTTATTCAAAGTGTGGCAGTGGAACATCAACACTAGTGGCAATATCCAAATTGAGATTCAATGAAAGCTTTAAGAACTATCTTCAATTTTTCTTTGCTCATGAGATGAGAAATTCTTGCTAGTGCATGTAATTTTTGAGTTTGGATATATGCTCTTCATATTTTTCTAAGAACGTACAAATATCATTTATGTAAATGTTAAAAAGCAAAGGCCCTAGGATCGATCCTTGAAGGACTCTGAATAGAAAATTACACAATTTACTAAATAATTTATTTACCTTAGTTCTCTGTTTTCTATTGGAGAGAAAGTTATAAATATAGTGCAGAGCTGAGCTGTTAAAGCCACATGCTTCAAATTTAGACAAATTTAGACAGTCGAAGGCCTCAGATAAATCTGAAAGAAGTGCTGCAACCAGTCATTGTCCATAGCTTCCTGCCATAAGGATATGAATCTGATTAGACAATATTGTGTGCTGAATCCCCTACGAAACCCACATAGATAAGGAGATAGAAATTCATCTTCAAAAGCTGAGCCTACGAAGATGGAAGAAACTGTTACAGGGAACTTTTATCTAGCAACAACATCATAGATGTTCTGAATCCAAGAATGAAATAAAAAGCAATACAAATTGGACAATATCTGAAAAAAATCTAAAGTCCTTGTAAACTACTGTTTTGACAACACATTACACCATGTTCTGATAATCGATTTTCAAATATATTTTTTTCATTGAATGTTTTACGCGTGAAATAGCACTATTTTTTTCTTTCTTTACAAAACAATACTCAATAATATTAATTCCGGTTTTGTTAGTTAAAAATACAACTTGAACAGTCGGGATCTCAAATTTGTCAGAAAATTTCCAGGTAGATTTTGGTACTTGGATTTGATTGATTCATTCGTGTTTTTGACGAAGATCAACTCAAATGCCTTTATTCATTCAAGTCAGATAAATCAATTAATACTCACAATTTTAAAGAATATTCAGCATTTTTACTGTGAACTCTTAAGAACCACTAAATAAAGAGACTCACAATGACTTTTGAAGGCATGCTGTGTTAAAACATTACCATAAAACGAATAATAGAAACAATAAAGGCTGATTAAATTTGATACCCAGTTTTTCACCATTTTTGACGATTTTCATAATGTGATTTTTCTCAAATATGGACTTATCTCAACGAATAATGAATGGATTTTAAAAAACCATACACCTAAATTTAAGTAAGGCTTTCTACTACATAATGAAAAAAGTTATTTGGAAATCCACTATCACATCATGGTGTAATCTGTTGTCAAAGCCTTATGGGTTTTTTTGACTCACCCAGTACACTGATTTAAACTGATAAAAACTTTTTTTCCTTGGTCTTGTTACTATTTTAATGACTAATCTTTAAATTTGTTATCTCGCGAAATGTATTACTTGACAATAAATTATATACATATATATATATATATATCCTTCCTACACAGCTAGACTATTGGCCATTTTGGATACAAATGCAAAATAATAATCCTTTTTAATTATTCAGGAAAATTAGGAAAATCAATACCAATTTTTCTTAGAAATATTTATGACATATTTTTTTGTGGGGTCTAAATTTTGACGATCACTGGCAACCAAGCAAGTGTGATTATTTTAATATTTAAAAAGTAGAAAGCTAATTCGAATATGATTAATAGTTTGAACAAATTGCCCTCATTTCTAGATGGAATAAGTGCAGTCTGAAGCAGTTAATTAAAATCATGAACTAACCACAAATAATTTTTTTACTGCAGAAAAATGATAGAGAAATAAAGTCATAATTATTTGTTTTTTTATTTATTTGTTGATTTTGACGGCAAAAAGAATTGTGCAAATAAAAAGATTATTCAAATACACTAGTGAATATTCTGACCAGATCCCCCCAACCCCCAATAAAGCAGCTTTCTAGAAAAATTGAGGAAGAAAACAGCTCCTGAGTGAAAAAAGATGAGAAAAAATTTAAGGAGAGTCTTTCATTTTAAAAATTGAGAAACGATTCAAAATTGACATAACATAAAGTTGTCAGTTATGTTATAGTACTATTATAGGCATTAATTCTTTAAATCGCTTTTTTAGGTCGATTGAAGAAACTATTGCATGTAGATTTTAAGGATTGTGTGCAAATTATGGTAAAATTTGCCATCAAGAATCTTATAGGTTGATTCCAAAAAGTCAAAAATGATGACCAATCAAACAGCAAATTCTACCATAATTTGAAGACAACTCCTAACAGAGATGCTAGAAATTTAATGGTGGCAACGAGCCAGAAAGTTTCATAACAATTCAACAAAATATTCAACAATATCTACATAATAATAAATACCCTGTGAATATTCTACATGGCAAAGAATTAACAGAAGAAGAAATGAATGTACTTTTCAATGATGGTTATTCCAGTGTAGAAAATGTGATGTGGTGGTTACATTTTAGATCCAGGGCACGACACGAAGCTGGTAAGTTAAGTTGGGGAGATATTGTTTTAAATGTGGTTGTAGTATTCAATCGGCTACTGTAAGCATTCCGTTGTAACCTTAGTCAGAACTTTATAAGAGCATTTGTATACGGTATAAAGGTCAGTCATATAATAAACAGTAAACATACAAACGCAAGCAAATAGTACAAACTATTCTAAGAATGATAATTACAGTTAATTATAGTGTATCGTATATAATATAACTCGAGTACGCATATAAAGCATGCGTTACATAAATATCACGACGACAGCATTCGGATAATATGCATCAAATGATACTGCCAACGAATATTCTCGCTTATTATGTTTGATTATTCTTAAACTAGCGGCAATAGTTTCATATGTTTTGACACTTCTCAGTAAATATAAAGAACATGAATGCCCTCTTACGGCTAATGATATATCCCGACTCGATAGTTTGTCAGAAGGACAACATGATCGAAGCAAGTTACCTTAAAAAGACTGTTGCGCCAAACCTGAGATTCAAAAGGAAAGTTGGAAATAAGTTAGTCATGACAAATTTACAGTAGACGAAATCAAGCAGCAAATAAGAGTCGCGATAAAGCCTGAAAATACCTTTTCTGATGATCTTGATTTACTTCCAACTAAGGTATTTGCTGAAGAAGAAAATGAATCTACAGGAAAGGAAATAACTGTAGAATGTGAAATAACACCGGAAAAAGAATTTGGGCTGTTGATTGAGTGTTTTTTTGCAATTGTATCGGGGAAAAGGCATGGATTTGATCCTTTGTGACTTGCAGTCGGCGGAGGAAAAGCAATATTCTTTATCTTGTTATTAATAAATGAAATAGTTTTCATGTATTTCAATTCTAATTTACTCTTTTCTTTCACAACACAGGTTTTTCCATTGACCTGACCCTTTTTACTGATTACATAAAATATTGCAAATAAATTATGTGACTTAATGACTTTGACTTAATGACGGAAATTCTTCATTGAGCTTGCGAATGAGGGGTCGCATAACCTTGTTTCAAGATTTTTTCAGTACGATTTACGGTTTGTAATGTAGATAGCCGTTTTAAACAATGGCCGGTAGCAGAATGGCTATGGGGTTGAAATCAAAAAATATGTTTTTTTTCATGATCCTATGATAGTTTTGCATCGTTTGAGATGGTAGCAAAGATACCCGGCGAAAAATGGGAAATTGTCCCACCCTACTAATATGTATGAATAACATAACATACTTAAAAACCAAAACAACATTGAAAGAATAGTTGAAACCATGTAACATAAACACTCCTCTTCGAATCGAATGTACTACATACATTACATTAACCAAACAATATTTTCGCACTTTTTTTTTACCACCTAAAGTATTGGTATTGATATAATTGATTATGACGTTGTGTGACGTCCAACTGTATTGTAAAAGACCAACTTCTTATGTATATTTATATCTTTGTCTGCTTATATGTTTGTCTTTATTTGTATAATATATATAGTATCATTCGACGTGTAATTTATGTAGTTTTGTTACCTTATACCATATCGCATACCATGTTATGTTATCTAATCTCAACTAGTATCTCAGATTTTGTTAAATATCCATCATTGCATTATCACTAGTTCTTACCTGTTAACATGATTCGATTATGGGATGAGACCTATCGGCTAGTTTTATGTGAAATCTTAATATACTTTATGACTGAATTAATTTTTGATTTTATGTTATAATTTTACAATTTTATACCTCAGATATATAATATATATATAAATCACTATGTTGGTTATCATACTAAATGCCCAAACAAAGAGTGTAACTCTCACTATGCAGGACAAACAAAATGTCGAATTCAAAAACGTGCGTTGCAACACCGAAACACACAGATCGTAATTCTCACTTGTATAAACATGCAGAGTCAACAAAGCATAAAAGAGTTGATCTCCGTGACTTCAAGATACTTGGTACAGCTCGGACTTCAAGAGGAAAATTAGCAAACAATTACACTTAAATATACAAAAAGACTTGTACAAACTGTCACTATATAACTAGTTTTTAACATTTTATTCAATTGTATTTTTCCATATTTCTTCATTTACTGCAGTGCTGCAGTGATATTTGTTTTCTAAATAAAATATTTTCAAAAATATTGATGCTGCAAAAATATCACACTACCTTTAACTGCATATTGTAACAGAAAAAATTGAAACGTTGGAGTTAATTTCTTCTTCAAACTTTTAATAATAATTCTTTGCGAATGTTTGTCTACAGTTTGTTTAATCTACAGTTAAAGGAAAAGAAAGCTTTCCGACAAAAATAAATGAAAAGAAAAATGTTCTTTTCACAGGACAATATTTACTTAATAGTTGTACAAGGAATTTCACTCGTATGTTTGTTTTGCAATTTTACGGGAACTTTTTCGTTTTCATCATCATCTTCTAGTTTTTTTTGTTGAAAACGAAATGTTACTGACCTGGAATCAGTTCTATCAAGGAAAGGTAGTGACTTTCTGGATAAAAAAATAAATAATTTTGTATGTAAAGCAGTATAGAAATTTGGCATCCAAATCTTGACTTGAAATATTTTTTCCGTCCTATCTTCTCCTATCCTCATAATTTTGCCAAAATAGAGATTACTACGAAGGTAGCACTAATGCATTTCAAAAAACGCGCGCATTGGTAGAAACATTGCACACTTCTTCTGTGTGACGCAAATCTCAAGATGAACTAAGCTTGGGCTTATGTGCTCGCTTTCCTTTCTCGGTGAATAAAAGATGTAACTGAACTGTCTCTGGTATCAAACATTGAAAGATTAAGAACGTATTGTAAATGTCACTTTATGCTTTTTGGAGGATAACAAATTGAAGATACATACTTTTGATATGGCTCCATTTTGTCTCAAGTTTTTTTCAGAAGAAGATAAAACAGAGTTAAGACTTCTTAGTTCACTTCCTGGTTCCAAGAAAAAGGAAATGAAAGACGCATTAGCAAACTAAAATTGAAAATCAAACTTTTTTTGATCTGGCTCCATTTTGTCTCGAGTTTTTTTCAGAAGAAGACAAAACTTAGTTAATATTTCTTAGTTCACTTCCGGGTACGAAGAAAAAAATGAAAGACGCAATAGCAAACTAAAATTGAAGATCAAACTTCTTTTCATATGGCTCAATTTTGTCTCAAGTTTTATTCACAAGAAGACAAAACTTAGTTAAGACTTCTTAGATCACTTTACGGTTCTAAGAAAAAGAAAATGAATAAAGGAATAGCAAACTAAAATTGAAAATCAAACTTCCTTTCATATGGCTTCATTTTGTCTCATGTTTGTTTCCCAAGAAGAGAAAACTTAGTTAAGACTTCTTAGATTACTTTACGGTTCCAAGAAAAAGAAAATGAACAAAGGAATAGGAAAATAAAATTGAAAATCAAACTTCTTTTGATCTGGCTCCATTTTCTCTCATCTCAAGTTTTATTCAGAAGAAGACAAAATTTAGTTAAGACTTCTTAGTTCACTTCCCAGTTCCAAGAAAAAGAAAATGAAAAATTGGTACAATCAGTAACGATAAAAAGTATTCAATTAATGACCACTTCCTTCTCCATTAGCAAGTTTAATTTCTAAATTCTATATCACTGTGCCTTATTTTTACGATATGTTTTGCGTAATAATTAGATTTAAATACCTCCCTTAATGTTTTTTATAGGCTGAATGCTTATTCTTAAATCGTTTTACAGCCCCAGATGTTCCTATAGCCGTTCTTAGAAAAAATCACAATAACAAGCTAACTTAAAGGGCTGTACAAAATACCTTCAATAATCAGTAAATTTCCCTTGTATTTTCCTCATAACTTTATCTTGTATATTTTGTATATCGTGTATATCTTTTGTTTTTAAATCAAAAATAAGTTGAATGTTGAAGGTTGAAGGTTTATCTTAACTCAATTTTTATTATGAATTAAACTTTTGGATTGAGTAACAAACAAAACGAACTTTTTGAAGAAAGAAATCAATTCCTAACGAAAATTCAAGTTGACAATATTCTTAGCATATTCTTAACCTTTTGTCAAATTTCAACTTGAATATTTCGAACACCGAACACCTACCTACCATATCAAGGTTACGTGATAATTGAACGCTCCCTAGATGAAATCCAACCCATGTTGAACACTAAAGATGAATATCAGAGTAAAACATTTCCCATTCAATTGTAGTTGGTTTCACCAATCCTTGAATAAAAAATAAGAGATTTGACACTTTTTCTATAAAAACATCTATTACGATAAATTTTGTTTACACACATATTTTTTATCTAGAATATTTCGACGTAGATATTCTATAGTAGATATTCTATAGTTAACTATAATTTTTATGTTTTATTTTCAGCTAAGACAATTATAGAAATATCGAAAATATTCGCAAAATAAAATTATACATTGTTGGTTCTTATTACAACTTCTTTTGATCTGTCTCCATTTTGTGTCAAGTTTTACTTAGGAGGTGACAAAACTTAGTAAATATTTCTTAGTTCACTTCCCGGTTACAAAAATAAGAAAATTAATAATAGCAAACTAAAATATAAAATTAAACTTATTTTGATCCGTCTCCATTTTGTGCCACGAAGTGTCATTCTTGGTTTAAAAATAACTTATTCAGTTATTCAAAAATAACTTGTGATAAAAAAGTGATTTTGGTATCTCCAAGGACGAAAAGAAGAAAAGAAGTATCGAATAAAAATATAAATTGTCAATTTTCAAGTGGTTTAAATTAGTTACAATTTAAAACTCCTAGTTGTTGTAAATATTTATATTTATAGTATTGTAAACTATGTCAGCACCAACAAAAAATAAATAGTTGAATGAATGAATGAATACAAAAATAGAAGATAATGTAAAATGAAAGTGAAAGGTTATACTTAAGTTAAAAGCGACTTTTGTCTTTCTTGAAGATCGTTTAATTTTTTTTTACGGTTTGGACAGAAATGAGCCCTTTATTATTTCAAAAATATCAGAGGAAAAGTTCCATTGTTATATGACGTAGCTGGGACACGACTGAAATGTTTTCCCTTATAATAAGATAATATATAAAGTTATACACAAATAAATAAATAGAATTAACATCTTTTTCAACAAATATTACAGTAACATACCCCTTACTCATTACTCCTTGTTCTGTTTCCGTGTTCACTTCGATGTGAAAAGATTGAACAAGTTGTTTATTGCAGATTGGAATAACCGAGTTCACTCGACTTGGAATGATAAGTTTAATGACTATACAGTAGATTAATTATAAATGCATGCTAATCCAATCTAGCCTCGAACTTAAATCGATTATTCGTTTTTCAATTGAAAGATTTTACCTTCATCTACATGTTTATTTATTGTTTGAGACGTTCTTCATTCCTTGTTCTATTTCCGTGTTTTCCTCACAAAATTCTCTTTCAATAAGAACGAAATATGTCATTGTCTTGTCTCCGTTTAGCATTCAGTTTCATTCAACAGAAGGAATACTATGTGAGAACATTGTAAAAGTTCTTTCTATGTTTCGTTCATAGTATGTAAATATTAGAGTTAGAGTAAATGGGTATTTGGTATGTCTGGGTCATAGATAAAGTTATCGTACTCACTTGAATTTAGCACTGACATTGCTAATTGAATAATGGATCTCTAGTCATTTCTAGTCATCGAAAAAGAGGGGGGTGTTACTAAAAGACCAATCTCGAAAATAAAGGTCCATTTTTGGAGATGTCACGCTCATTGAACAAATTACTTTTCGTATTCTTCCTTTTCATTCATTAAATTTTTACTTTTCTAACTTCACTTAAAATATCCTCTCTTATTTGCCAAAAACCCGAGATATTATAGTGTCGTCTTAAATGCAAACAGAGCTGGAATAGGCTATAATGCCAATTATCTTTATTGAATGAGAGCTTGTATTTCTTCGTTTTGGAAACACTAAGAAATAGTAAGATCCAGGAAAGTAGGATTTTTATCTACCTAATAAAAGAATGATGTGCCACTTCTTTCTTGAATATATCCACACATTTACACAGACATCTTGAACGTATGCATGAGTTCACCATTCCGAGTTACGTCACAAATCTCAATGTTTGGCACTGCCAAAATAGTAGCTGTGGTAGCTATGGTAGCTAAAGTAGTAATGAACAATTAATTAAAGTCATTTTTTTCAAATATCTGTATTATATCCAGTTAAAGTTCTTGTTTTCAATTTTCTGATACACACTGTAAGTACGGTTCCAAACAACGCGTGACGACGCGCTGGAAAGATGAATATGTGTTTGTATACGTGCAATCCATACATTTCAATAAACTTGTAAACTTGTATCAACTTGATCAGTTATCCGAGAAATTATCTAAGCTTTTATCCTAAATTATGCATGTATGTTTATTTGATTGGTTAAATGTGTCGTAAATGTTGAACCCTCCCTGTTAATTATAAAACATAACCTGCATTGATTTTATTGGGAATGTCTTCATAAATGGATTTGTCAAACTAAAAATTGTAATATTTTTGAATTGACCAATCAAGAAATTGATGGTGTAATTTCTAACCGAAATTTCTCGCCGAAATTAGATTAAATGAAAATCACCACATTTTTTAAGGTATGCATTTATTCATTTACCAAACTAAATAACAACTTGACTAGTTGATCTAAAAGAGTAGTTCTAAAAGAGCTCTAATATTATGGTACAGAGTTAATAAGTATTGATAAATAGATAACAACACAAATGATAATCAAAAACAATTAAGATTAAATCAGAGAGCGGCGGTGAAAATAAATATTGTTCAAAGTCGTATACTCTGCACCCTTCCAAGAAGGGGTTGGGTTTTTATTACAGAACCAGGGAGGAAAGGGTGAGATTTTTTGGAAAATTTTAAAAGAGATTGAAATCTTGAAATCTTAAAAAGATGAAAATATCAACTTTTCTTTTGTCGGCATGTCGGTAATTCGTTATTTTAGTTATATTTTTGATCACATGGTGTGCATTTGTCAGGAAATGACAAATCAAGAATCTATCAATAGATATCGGTGGCAGTATTTTTTCATTTCATTGTTTTCCCCAACTATGGTAGAGAAATTATCTCTATAAATGTATTTTTGGACATTTCAGATCTCTGATTTTCAAAAAATTCTTCAGCTATGGTGGACACTATAAGAACATTTTATAAAATTTCAGACTTCTGATCTTTTAGATTATTTAACCCTTGGTGGACAATTTAAGTGCATTTTAGAGCTCTCATTTTCAAGAAAGTCTCAAACCACGAAGGGTAATTTAAGTGGTTTTTAGTGCACTTTAAGGATCTGATTTTCAAAAATTTAACCGCCAATCATAGAGGACAATATAATATAAATTTAGGCGTTAATCAGCAGTTTGTATGGCAGTCAATTCTTAGTGTAGAATTATTCTCCGATAATGTGTAGTGATCATATTAATAAAAACGGGGAGGTCAAATATTTGCTCATCTCGAACAGAGAGAAACGATGAAAAATTATGAGAGGGTGTCAAAGAATTTCTCTAAGAATATTAGCACTTGCAAAATTATGCACATTGAAAGTTCAGTTGAAAAATATTGAGAAAAAAATGAATAAAGATTGGATCTAGAAAATAAAAAAACCCTTTGTGAGGCGGTCATTTTGAATCTGCTAAAGATAATGATTTATTTCTCTGAAAAAAAAAACAAAAAAAACATACAAGTAGCAAATTCGTGAAATATAGAAAATAC
>JAUKPT010003589.1:0-11898 GCA_032273505.1 Nanomia bijuga | reverse complement strand
TATATTAGGTATATAAAAAAAACAGGATCAAATCATGGTTCATCTATTTTTTCAACATACTGTATGATGCTTTGATGCTTAGTCCATATTCTTCTAAAGTTTACTTTGATAAATGTTTAGGATTTTGGCTAAAAAGAAAAGAGCACCTGTGTTTATCGATGAATCATCACAGGATATACCACTGGCTCAATTGAATAAGTCATTGGAAAAAGAAAAAGTAGCCGAAAAAGATAAACAACCAGGATCTTCACATGTAGCTATTGACACATCTTTTGAAGACAATATCCCACTTGCTAAAATAGCAAAATCATCACCAGCAGTAAATTCATCCAGTAAAGCAATTGTTGTTGATTCTACTCCCACTCCAAAATCAAATACCATTACTGTGTCAACATGTTTTTCAAAAGGATCCACTTCTCCCCTCAATACAGTGCTTGTTAAATCTGGAAGTGGAAGTTCTCCTTTAGCTGTAGCAACTAAAAACGGGATAAGTGAAGGTGAAGTGAAAGCAAAAGTGGAGACACCACTGCCTGAAGGACTTGCAAAAGAACTTTTAGATGATATAGAAACATTGAAAGGATTCGCTGTTAATTATGTCAAAGGAAAAGGTTTTTTTACAGCTGAAGTTAATAAAGTTATGTTAAGGTGAGAACCTATTTTTATCAAATCCTTTTCTATTGTGTTTTATTGAATCTTCAAATCTTCATATAAGTTCACTTTTATTCGACTTCTGAAAGATGATATTTTTTCAATTGTGTTTCAAAGAGTATGACATTTGAAAAAACAGCAAAACTAAGTTTTCTATAAATATAACGTATAGTATGACGTGCCTCCAGTACAGGGTGTATAAAAAAAAGCGAACCGACCAATGAAAGTTCTTAAAATTGGTCTTAAAATCATATTCATATTGATTCATTGATTCTTTCTGATGTAATGATGACTTGGCTACATGTGGTCCATAGTTCTAAGAAAATGGATCAATATTTCGCCCAATAATCGATCCAATGTGGAGGTCAGTTGAGAAAAAAATATTCAAGATAGACGGGAATTATAAAATATCCGATCTCTCTCTTTCTATATATATATATATATATATATACACGCTACGACTTTTTGATTTCTATTGTAAATGCAATTATATTCTCCCGATCCAATTAAAATATTCACACTTTTATCAAAAGAAATTGTGTCAAGTATGGTCATCGGTGACGAGGCAGCCTTTCATCTAAACGGCACAAGTTACAACACAAAACGTTCGACAAAATGCACCTCGTGGTGAAAACCCTGATTTTATGTTTGAAATAAAACTGAGCAAGGAAAAGAAGACAGTGTGGATGGGCCTTTATGACAATGGTGTCGTACTTGAACCATTCTTTTTCGACGCCAACATAAACGGTATGATGTAACTTGAATTGTTGAAGGAACAAGTCCTACCAGTGATGTTGAATACTTTAACAATCAGTTCCTTAATGGCAGATTTCAACGTTTGTGGTGGGCGCAAGGTGTATCACCCCCTCATCGTAACCAAATTTCTTACTGAATTCTTTCGCGTCCATCATGTTATAGCTCTTTACCTCCCAATATCTTGGCCACAACGCTCACCTGACTTGACTCCGTGTTACTATTTTCTTTGGGGATACCTGAAAAGTAAAGTGTTTTATCCTAATGCATAACGGCATGAATCATTTGGTTGAAAGAAATCAAGCGGAGGCCGAAGCTTTTAAACAAAACCTTGACCTGACCCGACGTTATGTCAGAGATATGACAAGAAGAGCTGAACTCTGCATCGGACGCTTAGGCAGTATTTTGTATTTTATGATGTATTTATAGTTTGTAATTTTTCTTTATCACTCCCGTCTATCTTGAATATTTTTTTCTCGACTGACCTCCGCGTGGAATCGATTTTTTGGCGAAATATTGAACCATTTTCTTAGATCTTTGAACCACATAGAGCCAGGTCATTATTACAACAGAAAAATTTAATGAATCAGTATAAATATGATTTTAAGACCCATTTTATGAACTTTCATTGGCGGGTTCGCTTTTTTTTTATACACCCTGTATATGCGTCCTTTGTTGTATCTTTTACAGAAATATTTATTCTGTAACAAGCATTTTTGCTTCTTCTGTTTTATTATTTGCTTCTATCTTCTTAAGTTGCATCCTGGGGAGGGAATTCAATATATTGACATGTAGAGCAGTGTAGGGAAATGCTGCTGAACAGGGTATCCTTTTGATAAGGATGTTTTTGTTTAAGGTGTATATAGACATTAATTTTTCTTTACTCAGGCTATGTTTATTTAAACAAGAAAGGTTGCTTTAGTTAAAAGATTTTATAGATTATTTTAACAAAATCTTACCAAAAATAGCTTTTAAGCTTTTTACTTTGCTTTGATCATAATTATGCCAAATCACAATACAGTTATGAGATTTTTCATCATATCATCCCATTATATCATGTTCGTAAGGGGTATCAAAGTTTTCTATCAGTGGAACCCTATTATTATTATCAATTTATTTCAAGTTGGTTTACAGATAGTAAATAAGAGAAAAAAAGTATCCTAATTTACACCAACTATTAATTAAAAATATATAAAATATGTACATGCAAAGAGAAAAAAAAAGATATTAAATGAAGTATTTAAAATCATGATAATTCAATAAAACATTTAATAATGTATATTTTGCAGATATTGCATGGGCACTTTGGTTTTGTAGACCTAGTGTACACCAGGTTGCGTCATACCTTCAGTGATTTCTCCAGGTTCAGGAAAAGGAAAAAACATGTCTTTCGGAAATTCATTAGGATACTAAGTATCTGCACTACATTCCATTTTAGATTTCATTAGGGTGGCATCAAAAATATTGAGTGTAGACGAGTTACTCTATTAGAAATAAGAACCAAATATCAAATTTCTTTTATCACTTTTGGCATTTTTATAAGACACCTGTTTATAAGAAAGTGATACTCAGATAGCCAAAAGATAAGATAAATTGGAGAGGTGGAATAACCTCAGGTCTGTAGTTTAACAAATTTCGTATGAATAAAATGAGTTATCACATATTTTAAAAGTCTTGGAGCTACCTCTGCATTGTCATTAAAAGCTTTGAGATACAAATTAGTCCCCTCCTCACTTTGTTAAGTGCTTCACAAGTCAACTAAATCGCTTTACTATCAACAGAGGCTATGGAGCTTACTACAACAGAAGTACATTTTACCCTACCAAATTTCTGAACCACTCTAGACCCTCCTTTCAAGGTGAGCCCTTGATTTTTACGTTGTATCCTGCTGATACAGAGTTATGTGCCATTAAGACCCTACAGGAGTATCTGGTTAGGCTAAAAAACATTCTGAACTTTTCCTGTCCTACCAGAAACCTCCCAAACCTGTCCATAAGGAAACAGTTTCCAGATGGCTAAAGGACATCCTTACATTATAGCAGAGGTTGACACATCAGTCTTCTCCTCCCAAAGTTACCGAGCTGCTTCAACCAGCAGAGCCAACTCAGCTCAGCTGATGTCCCCATTTCAGACATTTTGAAGAAGGGACAGTGGGCTACACACAGGACTTGGCTTAACCATTATTAGCTGCATATTCAAAACTCTTCAAGAAATACAGCATTTGAAGACAAATGCTCACAATGCTCAATTGTAAAAATGAATTACAAAATAAATCTGGGAAAGTTGTGAGTACAATAACTGGTAAAAAATATTTGGTTTCTAAAATCTTGTTTAGTGGTAATGGTGGTATTTATATTATCAAAGGTAGTTGTAAAAGCCAGTATAGTGGTAAGACTATTCATTTTGAAAGGAAGGGCAAAGAACGTTTGGTAATTAGTAAGTCCTCAGAAATTCATCACCATAAACAATCTTGTAAAGAATGTAATTTTATTCATTCAATATTATATTTTTCTGTATAATTTTGCAGTAGTATAGTTCTGATTATAACTGTTTTTAAACAGAAACCATGTAATAAGTTAAAAAGCATTATGAGTAGATAATATGTAATGAATTGCGCAGGAATTTCTAAGACAACAATACGGAGAACAAAACTGATGGTGTAAATTTACCTTAACACAATATCTCAACTCCTGCACTAAGAACTAAGAAATCAAAAGTAGACATAGATGGTCACACCATAAATCTTAACAGTGTATTATTTATAAAGATTGACACAGTGGTTTTGATGTTTTTGTCATCAAAAGACGAAAACGAAAGTGTCTGATATCTCCCCCTATATTCTCACCAACTCTAAAATGTTTCAGACAACAAAGATAAGCTATGCTTTGCATAAGGTGAGTATTCCAATGGTGTAGTATTGATTTTTTCTAAATCTCAAAAAAATATTGAAAATGGCTTTGACAAAACTGATTTATGTAATAATCTAAAGCACACTATATTCATGTTTGATAAGTTGTCTCAATATACTTTTGTAATTTTTATTAAAATACCACTCATATGAATTATAAAATATCAAAAAGCAAAGAAGACATTATCATTAATATCAATCTTTTTTGCATATCATGAACTGTGAAATTCCATGACGAGGATGATGATGGTGTATTCTATTGATAATTAGCTTAACTTAAAAACAAAAAATATAATATACCTTAAGACAAGAACCATTCAACTCTGTGCCATTAGTTTTACATATAGCAGTAGCAGCCGCTGCATGACTTTCAAATCTAGAATAAAATTAGACAGACTCAACCAGACCCACTATGAATCATTGGTCCATTACGATATACATATCCTTCTTTTCATTTTCAAACTTCACTGCACACAACTTTAATTAAAATATCAATAATCTTACTACCTTCGAGAAGCATGTTTCACAAATGACCATTGTAGAAACAAGAACTATTGTAGTACCAGTAACATAAATTTCACAAAAGATTAAAGTAAGCTCATTTATGATAGAATAAAATGAATAAAAATAAAGGAAATGAATAGTTTAGAAAGAGAAGGAAATAAATGACCAAATAAGTACAAGCAGGAATCACATGCAAAAGTACTTTATGATTAACATAACACATTTTCACAGTTCCCAACTTTTATTCAAATTAAGATCGTTGTTCGACGAAAGACCTAATGACATCATTGGGCATAATCCCAATTTTTTAGAGGTACCCTCATTTCTTATGCCCATAGGTCCCTTGATGAAGGATCAAAAAGATTTTATGAAAAATATTGATTTTTCTCAGATAGCCAGACAAATAATGGCTGAAACAGGTCAATAAGGAAGTTTTAAGTATTCACGGTAGCAGCAAAAATTTCAAGCTAAAAATTTTAGGTGTCACCAAATTCATTTATTTTATTTTATAGGGGACCTAAATTTAAGGGGTACCTTAAGTTTATTATACTAAAAGCCTATTATACTTTCCTCATAATTATGTTTGTTTATTGAATTTTGATTTGCTTTTGTTCTGTCAGGGAATTTTTTAATCCATATTTGACAAATTTCTGACCCAGAAGGATCCCATACACCCTAATATTGGTCTACAATCATACTATTATGTCTGTTTAAACTATCTGAACCCATCAATGGCAATTGTAAGTCCTGAAAATGGGTAATTTTGGCCAGTTTCAGCCATTTTTTACCAGATATACAACCAAAAATTATAAATTATAATGAATAATTGTAAATGTCACAACTTACATTCAATTGAACCAAAAAACATACAGTGAAAACTCCTAAATTCACCAATTTTGGCCAAATGTTGACAAAAATGCTCATTTTTAGCCATTTTCAGCCAATCTTTACCTTGTATACCACTGATATTGCAAAAAGCTACAATTTTAATTCAATTAAACACAAGAACATACAATTTAAAACTACCTTATTGAAATTTTGGCCAAATTTGACTAAAAATGCTCATTTTCAACCATTTGTAACCATTATTTAGCTGGCTAACGGCCCAAAATCAATATTTTTCAAAAAAACTTTTAAAGTTTCTCATATCCCCTACCCCTAGTCTGTGTCTGTCTGTCGGCCCAAAAGTTACGAAGATCTACAATATGGATTTTTCTATAATTTGGCATGAAGATGTAGTTTGACCATCTAACAAAATTGACAAAGCCAATTACGCCTGTCACAGAAGGTTCTTAAATCTAGATTTTTCTTAAAGGTGCAGAATTTTGAATGAATTTCATGAAATTAGGGGGAGGGACTTTGATTGAGGCACTTGTGCTTTAAGCAACGAACTGGTTCTAGCTACTTCTGTTTCAACAACACTTTTTGGGACGTTTTGCCCTTTTCCTGCTGATTGGAAAATTGATCTTAATAAGATTTAGTGAGAGCATTAACATTGCCAGTACCTTGATACATGCAAAATGGCGATTTCTAACCTTCATTATTTCTCTCTTTTTAACGATTTTTAATGAAAGCAAAAGTGCCTTAAGATTTCCTTAGATTTCCTTCATCAGAAAACCAAATACAACATTCAAAAGGAAAAGTGGTACTGTACCGTTGAGGAGGCCTGTAGTACAGAACGCCATGCAATTAAAACATCATCTAGATAGACATCAAAACAACATTGGCATTTTCAAAACAAACTATAAGAACAATGCTATGTTATCTAATCAACAATAAAATTCTAATTTCTATAGGTCTAAATTATTGAAAACAATGAAAGGAGTTGCTTAAAAGATAAATGAAAGAAGAACTTAGGAACAGTAAAAAGTATATGGAATTCCTCAAGCCTTGTCGATCGATTGGGGTATATTTTGTGACTGTAGCTCTTATCTCAGTATCAAATAAAATGTAGAGCCACCCTTCTTGTTCTTTTTCTTTTTTTTTGAACAATCTTTCTAAAACAAAGCTTTGGTTGCCTAAGTCAGACAGGTGAAAGAATGGTTTTCTTGACTTGTCGACTTGAAAAATGAAAATAAAGAATGCTAAATAAATACTTTATTCTTACTTTTTTGTTTAGTTAATCCTATCAGAACAATAAGATACTCAAACTGAATGATCAAACTTACTTTATAAATGCATAATTCTTTGCAGCAAATATTCTTATGTCCACCATTTTACCATAATCTTCAAAATGACGCCTCACAGCATCATCTGAAAAATGTCATAAAAAAGGTGTAAAAAAAAGCTCATCACTAATTAAACCCTATATATAATCTGTCTTCGATCTAATTCAACATGATCATGTTGTGATAGGGCTGCACCAAAAGTGATGTAAATATCACTAAGAAGTAACTTCTTTCAAATGAAAATCATGTATATCATAGCTAATTAGCATACTATAGGTTCAATTATTGTTTCGCCAGGTGCCAACTTACAAACCAATTTCCCTCACATGGGTTGACCTGACAATAGTCAAGTCAACGATGATCTCGGAGCAGTTGGAATTTACCACTAACCTAATATATTGAAAATAATGGCAGCTGTTAGGCCATTCATCTATGCTAGATGGGATCTATATTTCTAATTCTTGTTTCCAAAATAGTTATTACATTTATTGTATGTTTTTATTGCATTTTAACCTAATAATGCACAGTTGTTCAGATGTTATTTAATGTAACTACTGTTTAAACATACTTTATCATACTGAAAAAAAATTTAAAAAAATTAAACAGTGCTTAGCTGAAAACAGGTTTAAACAAATTTGGAACAACCAGCCACTTATGTCAAAAATGTATTGTTTATGAAAGAAAATATGGAAAGCATTTTACATTTCAAGCAAAGACAAATGAATAATAAATAAAATGTCACTAAAAATCTATTTAGAAATAAATCAACATTTCAATTGATGATTAACATGAAGAAAGAAGCCTTATCATTACCACTTATATTGCTTGGAATACCACCAACATACACAGTACAATTTTCAACATTTGTTGCTTTGTAAACATCATCATAATCTAATTCCTCTAAAAATAAGAATGTATGTATGCATTCATCATAATGTCAATGAAAAGAAAAGAAAGAAAAAGGTCAATAGTGAGAACCTTTATCTACCTATATCTGTGCCATAATTGTAGAATAGTTCATAGAAAATATAAGTACATTGTAGACAATGCATATTTATCATTTTTATTAATTCAATTAATCTTGTTTCTTGAATTTTTCCTTTACTTAACTTTGAGTATGGTATGTAATCAATCTTTTCAATTATAGAATATAAATTAATTAAATGAATGGATCAGGGAACAAGATGAGGGAACAAGATCATTAGTCAGAAAGTCCCATATCTGATCTGCCCACAAGATGACAAGAGATAATGCCCCTTAAACCAAAACCCACAAGAATGGATGAAAGTGGCTGTCAGAAGGAATTTATCTGGGAGTATTTATTGTTTTTTATTCTGGTGGTATAAAATTATAGCTTGTTGATACCCGCTTTTTATAAACAATTGTGGTGTATTCAATAACTATCTTCTGAATGAGCCTTGATATTTTACAAAATGTTAGCTTCTTTGAATCAATATTATTCTGATGATTTATCGATTCTGATTATAAGAAAACTGAATCTCAATTTGATACATCTGTTTTAGTGATTTTTAGTTTTTTTTTTAAAATGAAGGGACATGTAATCTGATTGAAGCATTAGTTTTTAAGACATTACACACATCTTGCTCTTGAGACCACTGATTGATGATACCATACTATTGAAAATCATTATGTAGAAATTCCTTAATCTGATCTTTAATATCTCCAATTTCAGTTTCCACCATCTTCGTTTTTTGAACATCAGTTCCTCTCCTCTTGAAGTTTGTCAAGCATGGGTGACACAGAAACATAAAATTATTCTTGGTGGAGTTACTCAAAAAATGAGTAATAGTAGTTTTGGTGGCCAGCATACTATCTTTGCTGACATTAGGGCAGGTATAATGGAAGTTGGTCTTGCAGCAGAAGCACTGCACGTTTTTATTAGGCAATTACATGTTCTTGCACAGATTGCAATCGATTGCAAACTCAAGTTTGATCCAGCTTAATGTTGATGCTCATTTTTCTTTTAATATATTCAGTCTTGTTTTCTATTCTTCTACCGGTAGGGCCATACAAAATAGGGTTAAGGTCAATTAAGTCGATTGTGAGTGCTGTTTTTGAGTATACAGCGATTCCGCGTATACCAGAAATCCTAAGGTTGCTTTCAACATTGAAGTCATAACACCAAAACCTGCTATATCCCTGTTCGACCTGAAAAGTGGTGACACTGATCTTATTCAAAAAAACTATTGAAGAACACAATTGGAATCATTCAACTAAATGATACATTTGCTAGAACCATGTGCAACATGCTTGAGAAAAGCAAGGTAAAGAAATTCATATCCAGTGCAAAACGAGAATCGAAGTTAACTGAACAATCTACAAATAATATTAAGATGTTGAATGCAGAATGAGTTTAGCTTGATAGGATACTGTCAAATTGAAGCACAGCCACTAAGGACGTTTAGGATTGAATGGATCAACAAGGAGATCAAACAAATATGTCTGAATGAGAAACTGAGCAGAGAAAATACAGCTATCAAAACAACCCCAGTAAATGTCAAGGCCTTCTATCAATATACCAACAGCTTTCGTAAATCCAAAGCCAAAAGGCACTGGCTTCTTCAATCAAAGAAATATGGAGACGTTCTATTGACTCAGGAATAATGCCAGACGGACCTATTTCAGCTAACATTACCCCCTTTTCAAGAGTGATGACAAAAGTGACCCTGCCAACTACAGACCTATATAACTTACCAATCACCTCACCAATATATTTGAAAGAGTCATCAGAAAACATCTAGTAGAGCAATTTGAAACCCAAGATCTGATGAATGGATGATGGATTCAGAAATGGGCGTTCAACAATCACACAACTACTCAACTACTATGATTCTATCCTGTTAATGATGGAATAAGGACATCATGTCCATGCCATATATCTAGATTTTGCAAAAGATTAAGTCTACCACTCAATCCTGCTAACTAAACTTGAAGCTTACGAAATCGAGGCAAATTGCTAAACTCAATCAAATAGATACCAAAGGGTCAGAGTAGACTATAATTGTCTGACGCAGTTAAGGTTAGATCTGGGGTTCCTCAAGGCTAAGTGTTAGGTCCTCTGCTATCCATAATATACATGGAAGACTTAAAGGATGACATACAACATGTCAAAGTAGGTAGTTTTGCAGATGACACCAAAAATTGGCAAATAACCTCTTGCACCTTCTTTCAACATGAACTAAACAAGATGTACGAGTGAGCTGCTAGGAACAATGCAAACTACAATGGCAAGAAGTTTGTTAAGCTAACATTTGGTAATCCCACTGACTCCACAATTTTCTACCAACCATGTCTGATATCCATGTCAAAGACCTAGGTGTGTGCATTTCAGCAGATGCTAAATTCGACCAGCAAATAAACAATGTCATCAATGGTGCTCAAATGGTGTCTGCCTAGGTTCTCCGCACGTTTATAAACAGAGAAACAACTGCCATGCTTACAATCTACAAATCATTAGTTAGATGCAGAGCAGAATATGTAAGTATCCTCTGGAGCCCCACTGACACCTGAAACATCTGTAACCTTAATATACAGAGAAGATTTACAAGCAAATTTAACATGTTTAGGAGAATGAACGATAACACCAACCTAATGGAGTGTCATACTACTTACTGGGAGCACCTAAAAAGATTAAAGTTATACAGCTTGGAATGAAGAAGAGAACGATACATGATCCTTTACATGCTCAACATTCATATTGGTTCTGTCCCTGATCTGGGTCTATTAAGTTCATCAAACGCAAGGACCAATACCAAGTATTTTGCGAAAGAAAACAATAGATCAACTGCTAATATTAAATCCAATAGACTATCAAGTTTCTTTACAACTCTTCAACCTACTCCCCAAAGAACTCAGGCTGCAAATCCCTGATGCATCACCAGATCAATTTACCAGAATAAAAGAAAATTTTAAAGCTAGATCTAACAAGTGGTTCGAGCTGGTACCAGACCAACCAACAACTAATGGACTATGCTGCGAAGCAGAATCAAACTCCATTTCTGATAAAATTAAAATGCACGGAGAGGAAGTTAACAGAAAGTGGAGATTTGCCTGCAAATTCGAGAAGTAAATGAAGTAAAGAGAGTAAAGAGTAAATGGTAAGTTGATCTACAGTAGTGTGTCTAATCATTATGATGGATTGTCAGATAAGATTCCAAATGTACCAGCACGATAGTTGGTCATTTAGCTAAATGTAAAGAAGAGATATAAACTTCTGTGCGGTTACAAATTGCACACCTCACAAACTACACCTACATGTCTGCAGTTTTGGTATTGCTCATCTTAATTTGTGTTAGTAGTAAAGAATAGTATCAATCCTGCAGTTCGTGGGATCTTTTTGGCTAACATAGGGTGGGTGCCAATCAGGGTAGTTGCTTGTTCCTCAGAGCAATTTCGTCTACCTATCACTGAGAGTAATGAGGGTTGTCCATAAGGACCACTTTGCCCATTAGTGGGGGGAATTGTGCATTTTTGTGCATTTTCTGGACACAAGCATGAAACTCGCCACGAATGTAGACAGTCATCCTTGATCATATGAAAGCAGGAGCCAAGCAAAAAATCATAATTAGGGCTAATTAGGGCTAATTAGGGCTAATAAAGCCCATTTTCAATATCTCCTGAACCGTTAGTCGTATGAGGTTGTTTGACCCCTTCATTTTAACCGGAATAGTTACTTTTTCATTCGTGTTTCATACAATGTATACCTCTCAGACCACCGGAAGTACCCTTTTTGGAGCATAAAGGCGAAAAAGACAAAAAAAAATGTCAATTCTATATCTCCTAAACCACGGACCATCAAGGGTTCATGGACCCCTCAAAAAAGTTTCTATTGGAGATTGACAGAAGAAATTGGTTTTGGGGAAACCGGAAGTCCAAATTCTGGCGAAAATGTGGCAA
>JAUKPT010003588.1:0-11899 GCA_032273505.1 Nanomia bijuga | reverse complement strand
ACAGTGGCTCGTACAGTAACAGGTTCATTTGGACCAAATCCATGTCCAACAATCTTCAACCTTTCAGTGACAAGTGATGATTTCGGTTCAACAACAATATTTCTCGAACCTGTGGACATACTACGTGCCAAAAATTTACGAGATGTACTTCGAAATAAGCATCTTCGGAGGGAAATTAATAAGATCATTTAACTAAATAGAAAAAAGTAAAGGATACTTGATTAAAATTGGCGCTAATAATAATAAGATTATAAGGTATCAAAGGGAATTTTAGCATGTTCAAGATAAATCAGTTTGTGGCAGGATACAAGAATCTACTTTCAGACAGTTATTTTAAATATTCTGTCTTGCACAAGGGACGAGGTGGGTGAGTTGGAGTGTATTTGAGTTTATTTTTTGGATTTGGACGAGGTATACAGTGATTCAAATTTGGCCCAGCGAACAGTAAATTTCGCCAGTTCCTTGAATAAATGATCTGTAAGGCCTTGAACAAAGTAAAACAAATACTTTCTTAAGTGTAGGGATTGGCACCAAGTTATAAATAATTCAACCTTTTAATTGGTTGTAAATAACATTCATCAGGATTTTGATTGAGATATATAGTAACGTTTTTATTCCAATTCTGAAGAAACCAACCAAAATCTTGATGATGTAATTTTCAACCAATGAGATGACAGATTTACCTGTAATTTTAAGACAATCCCTACCAAGCAATCTAGAAGAGCATTAGATGATCAAAAGAAAGATATATGCAATTTTCCACAAAAAACCGAATGAATGTATTTTCTTCCTTTTTTGACGAATATTACTAAGAACTGATGAGTACAAAAGTGGCAAACTTATAATTGAGGTTTGATCTGTCAATCCTGGTTCAGGCAAATTTGGGTAGACATGTGACATCAAAAAGTATTTGTATTTTTTTCTCTTATAGAGGTTTATTCCTACTACACCCCTCCTCCCACTCTCCAATTACATTCTCTTCCATTATTCCCATATAATTTTCTTTTAATTATCTTTAATCTACATGATTTATTCTTCTTTTTGAACATATCTTTAGCATGCCCTCCAATCGACATTATGTGTATAGAAGAAGAGTCAATCAGTCTAAATTATTTTATGTTTACATGGTTGTCGTCAGCCATCGAGTATATCCATGGCATTCTAGTCTAGTCTAGTCCTAATAGAACTAGACATCCTGCAGGTCTTTTCATGGAAAGTACCTTCCAGGTATTTAGTGGTTCTGAAATTTTCAGGACACATTGTTATCAGAAAAATTGGTTAGTTATTTTGGGAAATATGAAGTACTTTCGGTTTTACTTTAAGTGAGAAAAAGAAGCATAAAAAGGCTGTAAATAATGAAAGTTAAGAATTTTCCTCGTCGAAAATAGGAAATTTTATAGATTGTGTTAACTTGGCACCTGGATTTATAAAGGGGGAGGGGGAATTTTGCTTCATTGAAAGTAGGGAATTCTGCGTGTTTAGCAGAAATTGAACAAATCAAAGAAAATTTTTATTATTCCTATCAATAATTATTTTAAAACAATGTATGAAAATAATTTGGCAATACATTTAAAATTTAAAAAATAATAATTTTTGAATACATATTAAATTTAGATGGACATCATCATTTTTGCTCATGTCAGCATTTTTGTTGAACTTGGTCAAAAGAAGGCAACCTGCTGGTAGCCCACATTTATTGAAGTTATTGAATTGGACAACTTGAAGAAGATGTCAGCTATTATTTTACATTTAACTTTTCAAGAAAAAATTCTGAATGTCAAAAAAGATGAAAAATGTCAAATGCCCAAATTGACCCAGGATGACCATTTTGCAGATATTTTGCCTCTACAACGATTTCCCCAAAAAACACATACAATCACTTTGAAGAATAAATAGACTAAGAAGTTTTTTAAAATTATAAAAACAACAAGGGAAAAAAAATCACTTAGTCCAAATAATTTAATCATTTTGTGTAAATTTCATGACTACTGTTTGTACTTAATTGTTTCTTTTAAGCTCCCAAAGCTTTTCATTGTTCTAAAATATCATACACATTGATTTTTTTCATTTCATAAAATTGTGTACTTCTAGACTTGACCACCACTGTAATTCGACCTTTTAATAATATACCAAAACCATGCGTCTGATCTTCAAAAAAAGAAATTCTATAAAAAGAAAACATGTATGTGTCGTTACAACATAGATTTACGCCACTCAAAAGATTTCCCCAAAAAAGAAATAAAAAAAATCACTATCTACTAGAAGGATTGAGTGACTCTTTAAAAAAAGAAATCAACTTTTGCCAAACATTTTCTTGACTAGCAGCATGGAAGAGCTTATTAGCCCCGCCACCACCAAAGTACATTTTCATATCTTTACTCGGTAACAAGGGATTTCTTTCTGAACTACAAATCGGCATGAAGGGAGCGTCAACTAGATGTCCTAGACCAGGATATTTCAATATTTCGTAGTTTGTCTTGCCAACCGCATCCATTCGTTTTTGGGCTACGTCTGCATAATGCTCAGACTTATAATTATAATCATCCAAGCCAACAATCCATAGAAGATCAGCAGATGAATTCTCGAAAGGATGTATTGTTGATGGTTCTTCTTCAGGATCCGTTAAAACATTAACAACATTAACTTCACCATTAGGTAAAAACATATATCGATCATTGTTTAAACTTATTGCAGGAAAAAACTTTCCTTTATAGGTGGTTGAAGTGCCTACACTAGATATGTGTCCATTTATACAAGCAACTGATTTAACTTTTGGCAAATGGCTCATCATAGCAATAGAAATTTCTCCACCCTTTGATGAACCACAAACGCCAACAGAATGGCAATTATCTAACGACAGTAAATAATCAACAACAGTTTCAAACCGTTCTATTATTATAGGCTCATATGAGTATACTTCAGGCGTGTTTTCAGTTCCATAATATTGAAGAGCAAAAGTCATGAACCCAGAATTTGATAGAATGGCTGCTGTATCTTCAACAGCTCTTTTACGTTTAATAGCACCATATATCGAGATAATAGCACCAAATGGTCCTGGACCAGGAGGGGTAAATAAAGTCCCAGCAAAATCTCCTATTTTAATTAATGTCCTTTTGATATCTTAACCTAGAAAACATCTTTCGATCGATGTTTGACAAAGATCTGTTCCCCCCTCATTATCTGTATGTCCAGCATGAACTGAAAATGTGTAAGTTTTGGGTAAGCTGGCATCAATGACCTGCAACCTGCCAAAGGAATTTCCTACAGGTAACATTGACCATAGTAGCCCCATGCTATCGATTCCTGAGTAAGTGCCTCCTAAAGATTCACAACTTGATAAATCAAATTCTCCATTATCTGTTGCTATGTAATGGCCATATGAACAAAAAGCAAATTTTTCTTGGGTACAATCAACAATGGCTCGTATAGTAACAGGTTCATTTGGACCAAACCCATGCCCAACAATCTTCAACCTTTCAGTGACAAGTGATGATTTCGGTTCAACAACAATATTTCTCGAACTTGTAGACATACTACGTGCCAAAAATTTACATCATCTTCTGAGGGAGATTAATAAAATCATTTTAAGAAAAAAAATACGGAAACCTCATAACAATTTGGGCTAACGAAACGAAAAAAAAGGAGAAAATAAACTGAAAAAGATATAAAATTAGCATCTGATATCTCGTTGACGAGAGCAATATCAGAGCAATCACAAATTTACTGTTTTGGTGATTCATAAATGACAAGAAATAACTGTTTTCTTAGTTTCTCCACAGGAAGATATGTATTATTCATGAAAATATCAAAACACTCTTCTTTTCTTGTGCAACATTTATTTTTTTATGTCAATTGCAAACTTACTTACTATGAATGTTAATTTGATTATATATAAAAAAGGTTAATACGAAAAAAAAGAATTAAACTTCTATGTCATCGAATTGAGCGATAATTTGGCGACAATCCCTTAATAACATCAAGTTGTCCATTACAGATTATTCCAACTAATAAATATCATTAAATTAATTCATCCATTTTCATAAATTTCCACTACGACTTAAAAGAAGTCTGGTATTTATAATTCAAGTGATGAAGTTAGCAATCAATATGTTATCAACTTATAAGGTTAAAAGTAAAACAACTGTAGTTAGCAACCTGAAAGATACACTGAATTGTACAACTATTAAAGACATCAATATAAAACCTTTAAAAGATCTGATAAATGCAACTATCCAAATATAAGTATGACCACAAAATGGAAGCTTATACAATACTTTCCTTTCCATAATCACAAAAAGATAAAAAAAACTTTTTATACTTAAACCACAACTAAATATTTGTTAGGAATGATAAATTCAACAACCATAAAAACAAAACAAAAAAACACTTCATGGTAAGCAAACATACATACAGCGTCTGGTATAGTCTGGCATGCTTAAAATTCTTATCGACCAAGCTCATGATAGGTGATTTAGTGGTGCCATTGATCCAGATATATGTGATGGGTTGATTGTCAGTAAAGAAGTCTATCCTTCGACCGGTCCACTGATTACCACATATGTGTACTCTAATAAACAATGTCGTTTTCTGGTAGTTGAAACATGATGGATGGTAATAATGTAAGCCGCCATTTGATATCTGCTCGCGGCTTAAAATTCATCGAAATATAGTGTTGATTCTCTTTAGCTTTGGTGCTGAGAGTAATAATGCGTCTAAGAAAGATGCGATCAGGTCTAACAACTTTGCAGATGGACGAGAGAAAGCCAATGGGAGATAACAACACGTTCCTTATTCTTCAGTAATGAGAGAATTGACTCATACTTTTCCAGTTGGACCTGAATGGTCAGATCAGATGTAATTATTTGAATTTATATGAATGCCCAGTGATATTGATCGGCCTTCAAGTATGTCAATAGCAAGATGTAATCCCATGTCACGAAATGTGTCAAGGAAGATTTGAATATGAAAGTTGACAATTGCTTCATCAATTGGTGAAACATTGAGGAAATCATTTGAATAATGCAATACGTCTGAAATATTTCTGATGGAAGATCCAAAAAAAAAGTATGCCAATTTGATTAAAGATAGAACATGACGATCTAAGGCCATAGAAGAGACAAGAATTGACAAAATAATGGTTCAACCAATGAATGATATGATATGCCAAATATGATATGGTATGATATTCTATGGGCGAAAATAGAGGGAAAATAGTGTTCTTAAAAAACAATTAGACGCTTTTTATTGAAAAAGATTACAATTACTAAAGACATTATATCTAATGACAAAGCGTCTAGTGATTTAAATTGATTATTTACAAATTGATTATATATTCATAACATATTGTTTCACTGTTCATTAAAGACAAAAACCACGCATAACAGCCATTCAAAACAGATAAAGATTTTCTTCTTTTTTTTCAATGATAGAATTCTACAATAAAAAAGGGAAAGGTCTATAATGAGTCATCTGCTCCCATCTGGCTTGGCACATGATCCCAAGGGAGAGAAATGTAGCAGTGGAAATGGTGGTTGTAAGAATGGTCCAGAGATGTCCTCCCTTTTCAATTCTTTAATTATTGCAGCAGTAACAGCATAATTAGTAGCAGATTTCAGGTTTTTCAGTGTGGAAGCAGAAGCAGTGTGGAAGCAAAAACCATGTGTCAATCTGTCAGGGTGTGGTAGTTGTGGGGAAGTGTGTGAATAACAGTTGATAATAAATAAGTAGCTAGGTTTGAGAACGGAATGGTGTATTGGGCTTGGATGCGCAATCAAATCCTCTGTGGGAAGGTTGATAGCATCTGTTGTAAATGTGTTGATAAGGACAGGGTGTTTGTTGACAGTAGCCATTTTGGTTCCATCTATGACAAGATCGATTCTTGGTGGTAGTAGCAGTTGTTTCTATATGCTGTTCGTTGAAAGTGAACCTGATGGTAGTAGGTGGTTGAGTCTTTTGGTTTTGTGGGACATTCCAAAACTGTAAACTAGTAAATTGTTTTTGTTTTGCAGGGCAGGTAGAGGCGTTGTGACCCTGCTTTGGTAGATGTAACAAGTTGGTAACAGATTGTCAGAGAGGAAGATTTGATGGAGGTCTGCACCCTGTTTCTACCAAGAGACTGTCAGGTCTTCTTCAGTAAGTTGTTGCTGTGAAGTCAACTAAGTCTGGAAACCCTAGGCATAGGAATTAGCAAATTTAAAATTGCAGCATTTATTGGTCACAGTCTTTTGGAAGGTGAAAAGGGAAAGCTGATAGTTTAATTAATTGCAATTCAATTCAATCTTTTCTCTTTTAATGCGAAATACAGTATGATAAATAATAACAAATATATATATAGAAATAAATGTACATCGTACCAAAGAGCTTCTACTTTTCAAAAAAGGTATTTCCAAAAGCGTTACGAGAACACTAACGAGTTTTGATTGACAGCAATTGAAAATGTCTGCAATAGTGAAGTGTTGCTTGAATATACATGTTCCAAGCAAAAAAGCATCAAATGATATCGTGAATGTTTTGTCATGGACGAGAGAGGAAGAGAGGAAATCAGTCGAGATGCCATACTGTTCATTAACTTGAATACTGGCTAGTGGAAGAAGCAGTTCATTGAAAGAAATTCTAATCGTATAATTTTTGTGAGAAGTGATGCTTTGAAAAGACGTGGTTTGTAAGATTTAAAATGCAAAGTCAAAGTGAGATCTGAGGGTAAAGAGATGGGAGAAGTAATAGGAATAATTGTACATGGTATTTCTTCAAATCCAAGATCAGGAGCAGTAACCCTTTCAACATGTAAGTCCACATTTTAGTCTACATTAAGTATATCATTACTGTAACCACGCTAGAAAATGTTGTCACATGACACGGTTCAAACAGAGAAGCTGCAGTAGGTCTATTTGCCACAAGTTGAGTGATCATTTATATTTATATTACATTTATATTACATCGTTTTTAAACATAAAAATCTATTCACTGTGTTTGGTGATTGCGAAAGTGGATTTACATTAAGTTGAGGCAGATGAAAGTAATTGTGTCATCACGGTTGGCAATTGTTTTCTTTGTGCCAGTAGAAATCATTGAACAGAGGAACATTTACTACAAAGTTTCTAGAGAGAAAGTGATTGCAGCAAGCAGTCTAAATTCGATAGTTCAGCCTCATCGATGGAAAGTCACCGTTTTCTCGTATTAGGCATGACAAGTTGTAAATATAACTGAGTGCTGCTACAGCTTTGAAGTCTAATATGAAAGAAGGATGGGAAAACGAGGGTAATTGAAACAACGTTCTGACTTATGTCTGCTAACCTTGGTTAATGATTTGCAATAAACCTCGACTATGATAAACATAATCATCTGTAGTAGAGATCCCCCAGGTCCTTCAAGATATTTGATTTTTGATGTTGATTGTCCTTAGCAAACCCAATATCTGGTAAGGCCTCTTTATTGTTGAGTACACGATTTCGTAAAATTGTAACATTTCTAAATACAGTAAAATATATTTTGGCCAGCAACAGGAAACAAGGAAGAAACAAGGAAGAAATAAGAAAAACCAGGGAAAATGGTGTGGGAAAGAAATAAGAAGTTTGACCAAATATCACTAATGTTGATAAGGGTATGAAACAGACCAAACAATCATTCTAAATATTGTTTCTCGTTAAATCAGTTGTCACTACATGTGATGATAAGAGAGGCACACATTCTTGTCGCACAAGATTTCCGTGATTGAAAAATCAAGATTGTCTTTGAAAAAATAAATAGTTAAAGTTCAAGATAAGCCAGAGATCATCCAGAGATGAGGATATAATATATATCTGTACAATAATGCTAGCAGGTTATAGTCATGAAACAATTTTCAACTGTTTTTAGGCATGAAAGAGTCTCTGATATTGAAGAAATTAGTGATGACTAGAGGCACACAAACTTGTTGCAGAAGAATTTCGTGATTAAAAGATTGTGTTTGTCAGGCTTACAAAAAAGATAGTTCAAGTTGAAGATTAAGGGCGAAATCAAGCAGGTATAGGAGTTAAATAGTAGATACAGCAAAGCTACAAAAGAAAGAAACAGTTAATCAATCCTTAACTGTACTTTCAGGCAATTGAACAGGCATGAGGATGGGAATGCCCCCTACCTATTTATTGCATTTTTAAATTTCAAAGCTAAGATTAAAAATTGGGAATTCCAAAAATAAACAAAAACACCTGAAATCAAGTTCAAACCAGAGACATTTCATATAATTTCAATTTACCATAACCAAAAAAAAAACAATACACCTTTCCCGTAATGACGTATGTTACACACAGCCTCGTTTACAATACACGCTTTTGTTTTTGTAAAATATTTGAGATAATAAGAGCTGTCAAAAGTTTGATTTATCACTTTTATTGACAGCTACAATTGTTTCATACATTAGAAATATACGAAAGCGTGTATTGTAAACGAGACTGTGTGTGACATATTCATTAAGGGAAAAGGTTCATTGGAAAATGAAATAATCCTGATTTTTTTAGGGGAGGTTTCTATTGTTAAGAGAAACATTTTAAACAAATTTTAAACAAATTTTTATATGAGCCTGAAATGTGGCTTAAAAACAACAACGCAAATTTGATAGATAAAGAAATTTTCTTTTTACTAATGTTATTAGCATAAAATTCAACTGGTTTAAATCATCCATATTAAACAATGGATTGAAAATTTAACATAATGGCGATCTTATCATAAACATCCGAAGACCTCACACCTAAACCCCCACAACAGCAATGACTTAATTAGAAAACAAAAAACATTTTAATTCAATTATCAATGAAATAATTTAATCCTACAAAAATATAATAATTACAAAAATCAGTATATAGATATAATTCGTTTTACATTCACTTATCTAAAAAAGTAATATGGACATGTGCTACTACATGATCTGCATTTAAAATCTTATTTTAAAAAACACCTAATAGACTATGGGCTATGTTTTTCCTGACAGATGATTTGGCAACAAACCCTAATATATTGATTGTCTGTGCAGTATACCATGACATCATTGTGTTAAGGGATTGTCTGCTTGTCTTTTGGTAAATTTGCCATTTCATTGGTTGAAAACTACCTCATCAAGAATCTGATTGGTAGAAAATTACACCATGAAGATTAATATTTAGGAATTGTCATAAATTGATACATAATCTCCAGTGTGGAATCCAAGGTTTTCGTATGCTGGATATGCATTTGTGTAGTTAGGTGTGTGCCGGTATCAAAGATTTTCTATTGTTTGTACCTTTGTTCTGCTGTTTTAAAGGCTTTTTATGAGCCTTGGTACTTAATTTGAAATTAGTGACGTACGTTGGCGTATCAATATTGGGGGTCACTATGCCGGTACAACAGGAAAAAGGCTTGTCTACACCGGATATATCTGTCGAAATACCCTAGATTCGAGACTGGGATAATCTAAACTTGAGATAATAATACGTAAGACCTGTGTTTTGCAGGTAAATGATGACAATCATGAACAAATTTCTATTTCTATCAATAATCGTCATTATTTTAAAACATAATGAAAATAATTTAGCAATAAATTTTAAATCATTTAAAAAATAAATTTTGAATACATATTTTAACTTAAAAGTTAGTGTAAAATCATAGTTCACTTGGTAAAAAGAAGGCACTACTAGAAAAAATTCTTATGAAACCTGAACCAGGAGTCGCCTGTTGGTTGTCCACTTTTTAAGTAGCTATTGAGTTGAGCAACTGAAGTTTTGAAGATAGGTGTCAGCTATTTCTTTTACATTAAACTATTCAAGAAAAAAAATCTGAAGCTCAAAAAGATGAAAAATGAGGAGCAAGGATGACCTTTTTTTAAATATTTCGCCACACCAAACCAATTTTTTGTATAAAAGTTATTATAATTTACTAGAAGGATTGAGTGACCCTTTAAAAAAAGAAACCAACTTGTGCCAAGAACTTTCCTGTGCAGCAGCATGTAAGGGTTTATTAGCCCCGCCACCACCAAAGTGCATTTTCATATCTTTGCTTGGCAACAAGGGGTGTTTTTCTGAACTACAAACCGGCATGAAGGGAGCATCAACTAGATGCCCTAGACCAGGATATTTCAATATTTCGTAGTTTGTCTTGCCAACTGCATCCATTCGTTTTTGGGCTACGTTTGCATAATGCTCCGACTTATAATTATAATCATCCAAACTAACTATCCATAGAAGATCAGCAGATGAATTCTCGAAAGGATGTATTGTTAATGGTTCTTCTTCAGGATCAGTTAAAACATCAACAATATTAACTTCACCACTAGGTAGAAATTTAACTCGATCTAATTTAGCGCTTATTGCAGGATAAGACTTTCCTTTATATGTAGTTGGAGTGCCTATACTAGATATATGTCCATTTATACAAGCAACTGATTTAACTTTTGGAAAATGACTCATCATACTGATTGCAATTTCTCCACCCTTTGATGCCCCACAAACGCCAACAGAATGGCAATTATCTAACGAAAGTAAATGATCAATGACAGTTTCAAACCGTTCTAATTTTAGAGGTTCTTGTGAGTATACTTCAGGCGTGTTTTCAGTTCCATAATATTGAAGAGCAAGAGTCATAAACCCAGAATTCGAAAGAATGGCTGCTGTATCTTCAACAGCCCTTTTACGTTTAAGACCGCCATATATCGAGATAATAGCACCAAATGGTCCTGGACCAGGTGGGGTAAATAAAGTCCCAGCAAAATCTCCTATTTTAATTATGGTTCTTTTGATATCTCTACCTAGAAAACATCTTTCGATCGATGTTTGACACAGATCTGTTCCCTCCTCAACATCGGTATGTCCAGCATGAACTGAAAATGTGTAAGTTTTGGGTAAGCTGGCATCAATGACCTGCAACCTACTGATGGAATTTCCTACAGGTAACATGGACCAGAGTAGCCCCATACCATCAATTCCCGAGTAAGTACCTCCAAAAGATTCACAACTTGATAAATCAAATTCTCCTTTATCTGTTGTTAAGTAATGGCCATATGAATAAAACGCAAATTTTTCTTGGGTACAAGCAACAGTGGCTCGTACAGTAATAGGTTCATTTGGACCAAATCCATGTCCAATAATCTTCAACCTTTCAGTGACAAGTGAGGATTTCGGTTCAACAACAATATTTATCGAACTTGTCGACATACTACGTGCCAAAAATTTACGAGATGTGTTTTGAAATAAACATCTTCTGAGGGAAATTAATAAAATCATTTTACTAAGTAGAAAAAAATACGGAAACCTGATAACAATTTGGGCTAACGAAACGAAAAAAAGGAGAAAATAAACTGAAAAATTCATAAAAGTAGCACCTGATATCTCGTAGATGAGAGCAATATCAGAGCAATGACATAGAAATTTACTGTTTTGGTGATTCATAAATGACAAGAAATAAATATGCATTATTCATGAAGATATCAAAAAACTCTTCTTTTATAACTTGTTAACAGTTCTATGGTAACATTTTTTCTCTCTTTTTTATCCGTCAATTGCAAACTTACTTACTATGTATGTTAATTTGATTATATATAAAAAAGGTTAATACGAAAAAAAAAAGAATTAAACTTCTATGTGATTGAATTGACCCATAATTTGGCGACAATCCCTTAATAACATCAAATTGTCCATTACAGATTATTCCAACTAATAAATATCAAAATTAATTCATTCATTTCTAAAAAGAAGTCTGGTATTTATAATTCAAGTGATGAAGTTAGCAATCAATATGTTATCAACTTATAAGGTTAAAAACAAAACAACTGTAGTAGCAACATGAAAGATACACTGAATTTTACAATTATTAAAGACATTGTATTGTATTGTATTGTATTGTATTTTCCCAGCAAAAACGATTTACAATTAAATAACTAAATAATTAAATAACG
>JAUKPT010003587.1:0-11900 GCA_032273505.1 Nanomia bijuga | reverse complement strand
TAGTCAAACAATCAATAGTCAATATTAGAGAAACTGTTTGAGATGATATAGCTATATATATATATATATATATATATATATTGAATAGTGTAAAAAAACAAATAGAATTGAATTGCAGAGAAAAAAATATTTTAAAAAAGGTCTATTGTTCCATGGATGTTTCTGGTATGTAGAACATAATGCTGGTTGAATAAACACGATTAATATATGATCGTTGTTAGTGTCCGTTTCTATTGTCCCCATCCACATGTAATCCCATCTGTAATTGATTGGATGCATTAAGGGGTATCGCCTTTTTTTTATTCCAATCACATTTTGACAGGAGTATGACGTAACACTTTCGTTCACATGTTTATGAGAAACGGTTCTCAGAGTTGACATATTTTCATATTTTTATATTTTTCATGTATTTTGATAATATTCGTTTGGAAAGGAAACGTTGTCAGGAATGGAAATAAATCTATAGAATGTATTGAACTTGGACATTGGAAGGCGATGACGTCAATTTTATTAAGACTTGATTGGTATTTGACATCTCTATATACGTGTGCATAGGATTCTATACAAAATAATGTGCTCTTTTAATCGATTTTTACATAAGTTTCTAACTTTAAACCTTTTTTCCTGAAATCTATATTTTTCTTAAATGTCTTATAACATTCTTTATTTTAAGAGAATGGGGGGAGTGTCGATTTCTTATTTTGGTATTTTAAGATTCGGAATATAAGTTTTTAACTTTTGATTTATGTACGTACATCTCGTTTCATGTCTTTTGATATGAAGTTCGGGAAAGATCTGAGAAAATATTGTGAAATCCAGCAAATTTAAAGGTAGACAGATCAAAAATCTTCTATATATTTACCATGATGGTAAATCGTCAAACAAATGAGAGCGAGAAAAAAAATCTAATCTTAATTCTTCTTCTTGTTCTTGTTTCTCTTTTATCTTAGAAGTCCAATTCACACAAGCTCAAGGAAAGTATCTTATGATTCCTTCAAAAGGTTATTACAAATCCCATTTCGAATCCTTTCCTATTTTCCTACGGGGGCCAAAATATTTACCCTTGTTGAGACCTGACTTAAATTATGGTGTAATTTTAACCCCTAATTTTTTGAAATTCTATTGAAATTCTGCACTTTTATCAAATTATCTCAGGAAGAAGAACTTTCTACCACATGCGGTTTTTTAGACAATGTTGACAACGATAAAGATTGCATGGCTAAGTCAATTTCAGATAATATTTTATTAGATTTTGCACCTTTTTTTGCAGTTTTCTGTCAATATCTCGTAAACAAAAGGTTTTTTAAACATGCAGTTTTTTGTAAAATGACAAAATAACAAAAACATGAAAAAATGATGTTACAACATCTTTCAAAATGGCTCAAATATTTCTGAATTTCAAAAATCTACATATTTTCTTTTAAGGGCTTGCAGTTTTGACAAATTATCTCAATAACAAGAACTTTCCACGACATGCAGTTTTTTGTTGACAACACTGGGAACTTTTTTTTGCTGTTTTGCACCAATAAATCTAGAAAAAAAGGTTTCTACATCATCCTATGTTTTGAACTTTTTTACAGTGTTTCCAAATGCCATGAAGTAATCACAAATCTATAGTTTGTATTTGTTCTAATTTGTTGGAGGTTAGGCAATATTTTGAGCTATTTCTACTGTACTATCATATAAATCAATCTAAATCGAATTCGGGATAATCTGGGAAAATGTTCTTTAAGCCAAAGTCAATTAATCACCTAGCGATAAAATAAGCAATTTCTATCGTTGAAATAACCAATAATTGGAAAAAAGGGAAGAAATAGCTATTTCTATTGTTGAAATAACCAGAAATTGAAAAATAGGGGAAAATAGCTATTTCTATTGTTGAAATAACCAAAAATTGAAAAATAGGGAAGAAATAAGCGATTTCTATTGTCGAAAGAAGCAAAATTTGAAAAAAGGGGAAAAAAGCTATTTCTATTGTTGAAATAACCAAAAATTGAAAAATAGGTAAGAAATAAGCGATTTCTAATTTCAATACTTTAATTTTCAAATACCTTTTTTCACCTTTTACCTATTTTAAATCGCTTAACATATGATAATATTTCAAAACTAGAACGGATTTTATTTGTTAGACGTTAAGAGAGGGGGTGGGGGTCTGTTTAGTAACCGCAAGTTGACGCTACGCGTAGCAAATTGAATATAAATGCCACCTCCCTTATAAAAGTCGTGTGCAAAAAAAATGATTTCTTCATGACTACATGACTTCGTGACGTAGAGGATAATTGTTCTATAAACATCGGACTATAAAATCAATATAAAATAAATATCACAGCAACATATAGAAAACAAACTCAAATAATTATGTATACACTCCAATCTTTATAAAAGAAAAAAAATTAACTTAACTTAACGTGGGGGAATGGATAATGAGGATCTTTTTATACGATGTTTTGAAAGCTTGTGTTTTTGTCAGCGCTGATATGAATAAAGTTCATTGAGTTAGAAACCATTTCCAACCGACAATTACATGAAAAAATCATGCACTTATTCAGAATTATTTTTCAGTTTACTTCATTGAGTTTATTGAGTGAGAAAAAATTCATGGTGCATCTTTCCATTGTATTTTTTGCGAGTTCCGAAGACAAACTTCGTATACCGTATACCGTATACCATATACCGAAGTATACTTCGTATAAGCGCAAATCTTGGTCTAACATCAGCAATCGACACAGTGGAGGAGTGCAAATCTTAAGGGTCCCTTTCATAAATTTAGGGACCGAATTGTACAATGAAAAAATAAGAAATGATTACTTAAAACTGTTCCCCCAATAATTGAAAATGGATGCAAAAATTAATTAATCATCGCTATCTCTTATAAAGATACGAATTCCGATATCCGATCTTTTTGAGCAAATCATATATGAGAGTTGATGACTCACGATTTGTCCTCTCTCTCTCTCTGTGATATGGATACTGGCCAACTCACGATAATGAAATTCTTTTGTAAAATGACTCCATGCCGTTTTCCTCATGGCCATGTACTTATGCCGTTCCAGTCAAACACGTAGACCAACTATTTTGTATATTTTATATTTTCCTTTACGAATTCAATTTAGTTTTGAAGTTTTATCTTCTTGTTGAAGTAAAATATATCAATGATTTTGTGGGTTAGAACCAAATCTGCATTCTTCATTAGTACAAAAAAATTGGCTTTTCTTTTCACCAGTTTCCCTTCCGAGGGCCCCAAGAATTTCGCTTTCCAAGAACATGAGCATGAGTTGTCGAACACTGTGTTTTTTGTGTTGTTTTTTGTTTGTTTTTTATGATTTTCATCCATATTCATATTATACATTCCCGATAGAGGCAGTATATATTAAGCTCTACTAACGGCGATGGATCAACATTTACGACACACAACACTACTACTGAACGGAATCTATTGCCGAATTTAACGCACCACAAGGGATTACCTGTGGCGGACATTATTTCAGTGTTTGATTTAATCAAATTACGGGGATCAAGGAGGGTTCGAACCAGGGTCGCTCCATTGAGAAACCTGCAACCTAACCACTGAGCCAATGTGCCGACGTTTTTATCCATGCTTATATACCCAGCGCACATCCCAAGTAGAGGCAATTTACTAAGCTGTACTACTTGGGCTGGGATCATAGGACGACACACACAACACACAACATTAACACTGGAACAGTATCCTACGTGGGAATTTCAAGCTAACGAAGCCGGGACAAGCTCCAGCTACATAGTCTAGTGGCTAACCTTGCTAAATTCTAATTATTTTTGAACCATATGCCTCGACGAGGACTCGAACCGTGGTCATAGAGATGATAACGTAACGTATTAACCACTAGACTATGCGCCTCACTGTGGTTGACCTCTTGAGTACCCCCTTTTATACCTTCCATTCAAAATATTGTTTTGTCTGGATATTCATCTGTATTCAAAAAATGTTATCAATAGTCAATAATAGTCAGCCGACATTTGACACAAAAAGGAAATTATTTACTAATTGATAAAGCACTATTTAGTCCATTGAGTCTTTAGTCTATTAAATAATGCTTCATTTTGAAAAAATATTTCTTCCTGCTGCTGATCTAGAAAGCAAAACCTCTTTCTTAGGTGAAATAGTTGACTTTCCGCGTGCGTAAGGCAAGGTGTGCACTCTACCACCAGCTTTAATTACGATGTATATTCGACCATTACTTGTGAGTATCCGAACGTCAAATATTACTGCAAAGGTTTCATATCCGCACTTATTCTGATCACCTCCTGTTATTGAGAGCAAGTTGAGAGAAAGATGACATCTAACAAAAAATTATTATTTTAGAGACTTTCACTCAAGACAATTCCTTCAATTGTTGTTTGTATGGTACATATACGGTTTTCCTTAAAGTGAAACTCCCATTGAATCAAATATTTGGTCCCGTTTAGGTACAGCCACAGCCCTTGTGTTTTCTCACAGACCAAAGGTTTTATTATGAATTAATATCCATATTTCTATTTTACTAAAATGGCACAAGACCATAATACAAGTATACCAGCTTTCAAAAGCCAATTAACCCTATTTGAATAGGGGGAGGGAGTGGTTCTGGCGTGAGATGATTTGTTGAAATCAGACAACATTTGTATGAGTCGCGAACTAAACGCACGTCAGGACTAAACCATCTCTCTATGATGCCCTTAAAAGGTGATGCTAAGAGTTGGAAAATATTGTGTTTATCAAGAATGATATTGTGTATTTCTAAGCATCAAAACAAAAAAAACAAAAAAAAAAACAAATGCTACAGCATCAAAATTTTACAAACATAGACACGTAAAAGAAAACAAGTATAAAACAGTACTCAAATGAGCTGGACGATGCAACTCGTCAATTCCATACACAAAATATAAAGTATAAAAAAGGTTGGGAGCAGGGAAGGGATGCTACAGTTTTCTAGATCTAAAAAAGTTGATGCCACCCTTTGCCTACCAGTGGTTAATTGAAGACCTAAAACTACTGCATTTTAAAAAAGAATGGTAATAAGGTAATAAGATTAAATTCGAATTTTCTAGAAATTGACATTCTTGATTGGACACCAAATTAAGAAGGGCAACCAACATAACACGGAATACATATTATCAACACATGGGCCATGAATTCATATTATGTACATTTTGCATGCTGGTAATTCCAAAAAACAAATGGACGGAACTCTTTGAGTGGTAACAATACCAACACAATGGAGGTCATACCATTCATAATAGAACATGATTGAAGGGAGGTCGTTTCAAGAGATAGTCAATAGATATGGAACAGGGTCATTTCACACGCGGGAATTATTCTGTAACATGTTGATGTACGATGATAAGTTTCGAAACTTGGAAGAATTCCAAGAAAATGTTGATCTAGTTAATCAAGCATTTTATTGAGATCAAAATAATAATTTAGACCAAATACAACCCAAAATCTAGCATATACAGAGCATACTATATGAAAGCTTACCCATGTGCTACTTTGGTTTAAAAACTTATCAGACTAGTTTAATATTCACTTTAGTTTTAGTATTGATGTAAAGCCAGTGGCGTTGCTATAGGGGTGTGTGGGGGTGTTACACCCCCCCAAACATTTTATCAAACTATCGGATTTTTTGCTAATGTTGTCGGATCTTTTGCTTATTTCGTCGTAATTTTGATTAATTTATCGGATTTTTAGCTTAAATTGTCGGATTTTTGGCTACTTTTGTCTATTTTTCGAAAGCATTCAGCTCTTGAGTCACTTTTCACAGAAGTATCTATTTTAACAAAAAAATATATTGATTATTACAGTTGGATTTCGTTTCGTTTGTACCCCCCCCCCACACACACACACACACTTTTCATCCCTTCGCTACGCCACTGTGTAAAGCACATATGAGCTTATACCTATTGCTGTGTATCAGCAGGTATAGATAATTGTTACATCCCAATGATAGTCCTTGTTTTAACTTTTATTTTATTTTATTTCATTTTTTAGTCCTACCCGTTGTACTTCCTTTTTCTGTAGGACGGGGGATGTAATAAATTGTATATATCTCTTAAGGGGGCTGAAAAAATTCCTTCATTGTTTTAATATTGAGGGGGTCAAAACTACTTTTCATTCGGGGGGTCAAAGTTTCTAATTGATTTCTAAGAGGGGGGTTAAGAATTTATGTGTCGATTGAAGTTCGGCCATCCCCGTCCCCAACCTTACTGAAAACTTATAAAAATCCAAGCCCTTAACAAATTGAATTAGTCCTAAAAAGTAATCTGGATATTATGGGTTTAAATTTTCAATTCCTTTGTCCCACGTAAGGGATCATCTCAAAAGTTTGTCTAATTTAGACTAATGGTTGGTTGAATATTATGTCATGTAGATTTCTATTGAATCACGAAAATTTCCAGTTTTAATGATATTTTGAAGCGAACCAATCAAGTTCTTGGTGATGTAATATTCAACCAATCAATAGTCTAAATTAGACAAAGTTTAGAGATGATCCCTAATGTATGTATTCTTCTATCTTACGGGGATATGCCCTAATTACTAACCCTCGTAATTTTGTAAATAGAAATTAAGTTAATAATAAATCCGTAAACTATACAGATCAGTAAATAAATAAAAAGAAAAGTTTTTATTCTCAGCCTAAAAATGAAGAATTTCAACATGCAGTGGTGAATTTAATTTAGGATGTGGCTTCGCATTGATTTTAAACAACTGGTCTAAATTTGTAACATCCTGTTACTGCCAATTCAAATATGACTAATTATCAAACAATTAGGTTAGAGATCTACATATCTACGAAATTAATGGTTTGTCGCCAATTCAATCTTTTCATGTGTTGAAAATTACATTATCAAGATACTAATTGGTTCACGTCTAACCAAACATCAAATTGTGACATTTTAAACTGAACCTATAATCTTCCTGTTAATGTAATTTCTAATCAATTATAAACATTTGTCATATTTCGCCATTTGATTGATGGAAGAAAAATATATCGTCAAGTTATTTCTAAGTACGAAATTAAATTGCGACATTTCCAATTTAACCAAATAGATAGAGCCACATGATTTTCTAACTGATGTCCGCCCTTAGATTTCATTATCTTTTTGCCGCATAAGTCATCAGTTACTTAAAGGAAAAGAGAGTGTATCTTAAGGGCAAGAAATTCCGCGAAAGAAATATTGTCTCAATTTCTTCTCACGAAAATTCTACCATTGACAAAGCCCATTTTTCAACCAACCAATGGTGCAAATTTTACTCACTTGGGCATTTGTTGTTGGTACAATCCCTTATCTCCTCTTCCATCATGGCTTGTGTACCGTTCTTCAGTGCGCATACCTTCCCATCATTTGCAGGGGCGGGTTCGTTACATGCGCGGTACCTCATCTGATTACCTTGACCACAAGATACACTACAGGTACTCCACTGACCCCACTCGGCCCAGTTTCCATCAATAACTAGAAAGAAAATAACAAAATTAGGGAGATAATTACAAAAACGGTAAAAAGGAAGCTTCTATATTTCAAGGAAATAGATAAAATTAGGGTAAAAAAGGGTTAGAAAAATTGAAAATAATTGATATCAGAAACCTAATTGTTTTAGCATCAAAAAATCAAAAATATTGGAAAATCGGTAAGAAAAAAGATAAAAAAAACTTCGGGATATCGGTAAAAAAAAATATCAGATACCGAAACTACGGTAGAAAAAGAAAAATTTGAATTATCAAAAACCTCTCACACTCCCCCCCCCACACACACACACACACCCTCTTCAACTTATATACCTAGTGATCGTAACCTACCTTTGACGCATGTTACTGGACAACTCTCGTGAATGCTTTTATAGCTACAGAATTGCTTGTATGACACACACCATTCCGGTTCAACTAGAAATAGAAGAGGCAATAACTTGGATAAAATAGAACTGTCTAAATAATACAGTAATAGACAGAAATATTGTCAAAACTATCAAAGATGTAGATTAAAAATCGTCCAAGGAGATAAGAAAAAAACCTTATATTTAGGAAATGTAATAGAAAACACGTCTAAATGTTAAAGGATTAAACATAATATCTCCGTGAGAGATAAATAACCCGTCGGAATCAAGTCCAGTTTTGCTAATCCTTTTAGAATCTTAAGAATCACGTCCCATTCATAAATTCATAAGTTTCAAATATTGTGGATATAAAAAGAGGTTCTAGATGTTAAGGAGATAAAATATTTAGGGAGACAAAATACGTCTAATATTAAAAGAGTTGAGAAAATCTTTCAAATAACAAATAGAAAAGACCAGTCTTAATATTAAGGGGGTAAAAGTATAAAAAAGCGTCCGAATATTAGGGAGGTAAGAAAAACGTTCAATCTTTCCAGCTAACCAAGAAGTTTCAATTAACAAAAAGAAAAGAACTTTCTTATATAAAGGAGATAAAATAGAAAATAAGGAAGGTAAGAAAAGAAAATCTTTCAAGCTTACCATTGGTCGTCACATTGCAAGTGTGTCTGCACTCGAGTCGGACGCTCTCGTATTGACACATGTTTTTGTATCCGGAGCACCAATCAGGATCTGCGCCTAGAATGAGCACGTGATGTTAAAGAATAAGATGCACACCTTGAGTCATAGTCTGAGAAAGTGTAAATCTTTCAATAATTCAAAATGTTCCTCAAAAAAAGGAATTGATTTTTCTGCCCAATATTTCAAAAGGTTTTGCTTAGTTGCCAATGTTTTACAAAAATTGGATGATTTATTTTTGCTGTTTTTGCTTTTGTTGACTTTTTATTTGCACGAGATGACATTATTGACGTTTTTCTTAAAGACAGGCTTATTGAGAGCACAATCTCTTTTGGATTAGGAATAATTTTCAATTTCTATAATTTTTCAAATTGACAAAGGTTCCTTACAATCCCGGATCGCAGGATCGAACTTTACTCAGACTGCACACCGGGCTAAACAAGTCTTGGGAGTTTTTCATCGGGTCCAAGATTTAAAAAAAGAATTTCACCGGGGGTCAGATGAAATTAACATTCGGTCATGATTGATAATTCAGTTTTTAAAGTTGACCGGGTACTCGAAATGAATTGCATTTCTACCGAATCCAACAAAATTCATGAATCTTCACCGGGGCAGGGTTCCATAAATACCAGTACCGCCGATACCGCTGGTATCCAAAAAGGGCAGTGTCAGCCGGGAATCTTTGCCAAATCAATTACAATTTCGTGGATTATTCTCTTTTAACCATATCTCGGTCGAGGAGGTCAAAGAAAAATATTGATTTCTTAGGTTTGGCCAGTCGAATTAGGTTTTAGGGTGCAGCAAATTGCAAAGGTTTATTTTTCGGTAAATTCTCATATTCACATTTCGCATCACCAAAAAAAAGTCCTAAGAAAAATTGTGGAAAACTTATTTTTGGTGGCTTTTCGGTCCATTACAGTATAAAAAGGGCGATAGAAAAACCCTAGAAAAAGGTGCACTTTCAAAATGTTCAAATTAAAAAATGGATTAAATGGCTGGAAAGTAGATGGGAAAAAGCTGTGGTTTGCTATGTTTGGATTTCTACTTGCCAAGATAATTGAGATTAAATTATGCTGAATTATGCTGATTCAGCAGTTTTTTTGGGAACTTTACACGCTAATAACTCTTGATCATTGGATCTATACATAGCAAACCATACCTTTTTTTCATCTACTTATCATGCTTAATCCAGCTATCTAATCTATTTGTTGATTTGAACATTTTAAATGTGCACTTTTTTCTAGCGGTTTTTCTATCGCTCTCGGATGGATTAAAAAGCCCCCAAAAATAAGGCTTCCACATTGAATTTTTCTTAGGACTTTATTTTGGTGTTGTTGCAGGTTACAATATATTTGAGCTTATTTTGACTGGCCTAGGTGTTTAGGCATCATATGATCTCCACGCAAAGACGATTAATAACACAAAACTCAACAACAGTTAGCACCGAGGTAATATATTTTTTGAATTTTTTTCACCGGGTCAAACTTTTTTTGGAATACTTTCCACCGGGGTTTTCACCGGGTAGGGTTCGACCGGGTCATGACTATTCGAAAAGGTCACTTTAGTTAACGCGAGTGTTTATGAGGAGATATTTGTGTCGAGCCAAAACCCTCGAAAAGATTATTACATTAATGTAAATTTTCCGGTTTCTAACTAACAGCAAGTAAAGTGTGTAGTAAAAGTATTCTTACCAGGTTTTCCATCAACATGATCTAAAAAAAAATTCAAATTAAGCAATAATGTGATTAGCAATATGATTAAAGTAGAAGAAATGTTCATCATTTATGGTTCAGCATTTATGGCTTGCCAATCATCCCATTTTTATTACTCCAATTTATCATTTTTTGTTTTCTATAAAACTGAGAATAATACATTGGTAAGAATAGAGAAAAAATATATAAATCATTTGTCTTTTAAAATCTCGGTACTGGCCTTAATACTTATTAAAAATAAAATCATAAAATGAAAAAAAAATTTACACACGTGTTGCAACAACATTGCTAACGTACGAAGTTTTTAAGATTTTTCTAAATTGTTCAAAAAATGTTATTCAAACTCATTTGGTGAAATAGCTCCCTTTTATAGGGAGTTCAATTGCGTGATTTACGGCAAGTTCAAAATATCGGGAAAAATTTCGGATCTGATTTTTTATAACTCGATAAAAATGGCCCTACTTTGAAAAAAGGATTCCCTTGAATTGAAAAACTTATTCTTTATCTGTTTTTTTGCAGAATTTGGAAAAGGGATGAACAGAAATTTGCGAGGGGTAAATCACTGTTGAAAAATCTCGTACACCTTGAGTCAAATTCCTATTGTGTTTTCAGAAATCCCATAAAAATTCTATTGTTTCAACATAACTCTCGTATACTTTTGAAGTGAGTGATTTACTGAAACGAATTTAGTACTCGATAACGTCATAGTTCGTATATATATATATATAGTTATGAAACGCTACTGTATTATGATGCATATATAAACTATGTTGAGGTGAACATTTGTGCACGAATAATACCACGACTTTTCCAATTGGTTAAAAAGTATGGCATTGTTTTGAGTTAAACAGTTTTTTCAATAGATTTCAATACATTGGGTGATTAATTATTCGTGCACAATATTGACAATAACATATAATAATAAGTTTCTAAACTATTAGATCTATAGAACTATTAGAACTATAGTACGCGACAAAGTTCAAGGCACATTCATAATTTCATGGTACAGTGATAATGCTACAATCATTATGCAAGTAATCATAAAAATGCAGCAGCCAGGGTGTCTGTATGGTACTCCAATTTGATAGTTTAATATAATGCAATGATGATACTTATATAAAGATATTTTTCCTAATCATCAATTACTTTTGCTAATCACAAAACTGATTTTGCATACATTAACATGTAGATGAAACAAAGGCTTAACAATGTTTAATTGTAACATTTGGAATACTTTCGATGACTTTATTAAAAGGGATTTTAACGTGTCACACTTTTTGTATAGTTCCTTCAATTATCATGCTTTTACTTTTGTGTATACTAGCTAGCAATAGGAATTAGCAAACACAATGAATTTAATATTTTTAAAATCACTTAACTATATTGTACATGGAATTATAACATATTTACATGTTCGACATGTTCATATTCAGACTTCCTAAATCTATAAAAATGCTTTTACTGCAACCAGCCCTGTAACACTATCAAGATTAATCGAAAGTAAATTCATCATATTTGAATTTGAATAAAACCTATCGTGATACGTCAGATCAATTAAATTTAGATTCATTATTTAATCAAAAATATTTGTGGAGTCACTCCACAACGAGGTTGTTTATAAAAATTAATATAAAAAGACGGTAACAAACAATGTTGATTAAAAAGAC
>JAUKPT010003586.1:0-11902 GCA_032273505.1 Nanomia bijuga | reverse complement strand
TTTACAAGGGGGTATCATATACTGATGCCTCCTTGCTGACAGCAGTAAGGAGGTATCTCTGAAGGGCGTGTGCTATCTAGTCTTATATAGCCTAGCATTTTAATCTGGAACACCTGTCACCTGGTTTCTTCTGTATGAAACAAGTGGCATCACAGTAGTTCAGAAAGTCAAACATGATCAAATGACTTTCATCTAGCTGTTTAATCTGCTTCGATGCAAGCTATATAATGGCGATTTTAGAAGAGATTAGTCACTTTCACTCCTATCCTTCTGTATGATATTGATATACATTCCAAGTTCACAGAATAAATCAAACTATACAATGTTCTTTTAAAGTAGATATCATTATTTGGCTTAATATGATGAATGAATGATTTGGGCCCACAACGGTTACGAGTATAGTGCCTGAAGAATGTTGTCCCATTACGCACCCGTAACATTATTCAAAAAAGATTATGACTTTAAGTAATAGGGATTATGACTTAGTAGGTTGTTGTAACAGAAATATTTGTCCTATTACACCTACTTTTTAAATTTCTCATTAAGACCATTAAAATAACATTATTTTCTTGTAAAACAGTTATGACTGTTCTTTTTGTCTTTTTATCTTATAATATTTTGTGGTCTTAAAAGTCTGTGTAATGGAAGTTGGCGTAATGGAAGGTCCGCAGAATGAGAATATTTGTGTATGTATGTATGTATATATAAAAAATATATGAGCCGGGCGCTATGCCAGATTTCAATTTTATCGATGCGTTGGTCGAAAGGCCTAGCAAATCTCAGCATGCAGTGACGGCTGCAGCCCGGAGGACTTAAACGGTATCCCTCGTGACAGAAAACCCGATTGCGACATAATGAATAAGCTATGAAACCGAGAGTCCAGGTCAGCCCAGAGTTGATGATGAATCTGAGGTGACTCAGAACCTGGGGAGCATGCAGCAACATCCTACCTACGGGCATGGCACAGCACGGGCAGCTGTCAGAGAAATAAGGTTCTCATTAGCAAAGGATCATAGTGGTTTTAGTGTCCTCTGCTAATTACTAGTAAAATTCTGAGTGACGACAAACATAAGCTTTGCCAACTTTTTTGGGGCTATAATAAAGTCAATATATCAAGATGGAAACAAATCCCATCAACTTATTCATGAGAGAATGCAAGAATAACATTAAACTTCTTTTGAATAATACACTTTTATCAACTATGTTTTTTACATGAAAAAAAAGTTGGAATGTATATGTCTGCTATCAAATATATGCCCACCCTCTCTATCTTCTCTGACATGCGTAATTTAATGGTAAGCCCCTTTAAATAACTTTAATCTAAAAATAATGGAGATAAAGTAGATGGTAAACCTAAATAATTAATACATAAACAATGTTTTTGATTCCTATTTTATACAATGAGAAAGCGTGGCATGCAATACCGACCAAGGTCGATCCGATAAGGTAAGGTTATACAATACAAAAAAAATAAACCTTTACGTGTTTGCCTTAATTAAAACTTAACATTTCTTCACAAAAATCTTCAGTTAAAGCTAAAGAACATTCAATGAGATAAAAAAATATATTTTTGATTATCCTTTAACTTCCTTTCGAATAATCATTGCATCATTTTTGAATATTCCATCGTCATCCACAAATAACCCACAATTTACCTACGTTTGATTGTTTTTTCTCAATTGACTTTAAATGTCAACTCTGAATTAATCATTACCGTCAACGGGGGTGAGATGGAACGATTTTTAAGGGTTTTCAGCATTTTTGGCTGAATTAGGTGAGTTGTCGAATGCCTATGTAAAAACTGTTTCGTTACAATCAAGGGTTTGTTTTGAGAGCCAATTAAGCTTGCATTCAAGCATTTTGACTTACCTCTGCATTCTTGTGAATAAAAGTATATTTCTTATATTTATTAAACAACAACACCGCCATGTTATTTCTGACCTTTTAACTAAATGTGAAGTGAACGAATGATAACCAATGTTAAGATGATACTCGTAACCTTAACGAATATTCGTTATCGATATGTGACGTCATATGATACTCTAGGCACGCTTATGTTACTGTAGGCACGTGGATGATGATTTTTTTCCCTTTTTTTTTTAGATAAACTTTTTTCGATTTTTTTTTGATTTCTTTTTAATTTTTAGTTTTTTTTCGAGTTTTTTTATTTTTTATTTTTTAAAAAAGCAATGATACTAGAGGCACGCCATAGTCACACACAATCGCGGTATCCAGACGGAGACACCAACCAAGAAGGTGTTTTTCTCGACGATCTTTTTAACAATTTGAATCTTATTCAACTCATATCAGAACCTACTCATTTTTTTATGAATGATTGTCTCCCTTCATGCATTGACTTGATAGTAACTGATCAACCGAATCTAGTCGTAAATTCTGGAGTTAAATCTTCTCTTGATCTAACAGTTAAGCATCAAATAGTGTTCTGTCGTTCCAAGTTATCATAAGAAAATGTGGCATTTTACCGAGCACGCCAGGATTTAATTATTCGCTCAGTCAACAGCATAAATTGGGAAGTTGAACTCCAGTTTCTTGAGGATCCCAGTTGACCAAGTCAATTTTTTTTAATGAACGCTTTCTTAACATCATGAACAACTTTGTACCAAACGAGTTCCGAAAAATATGTTCAAAAGATCATCCCTGGTTTGGAAATGCAATTAAGCGTATTTATCGAAAACAGAATATTTTTGTACCGAAAATATAAAAATAACGGTTTTTAAACCTGAGCACAGAGCTTCTATCGATACGCATCGAATTCTTTGTTCTCAAGCTGTTTTAAATGCAGAGGAAAAGTATCTAAAAGAACAGGGTGAAAAACTAGCCAACCCAAACACTGCCCAAAAAACTTATTGGAAAATATTAAATACATTCTTGAATAAATGCAAGGTGCCAAGAATCCCTCCTATGTATCAATAACAAATTTATAACTGTTTGCAAAGAAAGAGCTAAACAGTTCAACCTCTATTGTGCCTCTCAATGTACTCTATTTACCACCGACAGTATTTTGCCTGACTTCCCTCCTCTTAAGGATAAATCACTTCACTCAATCTCTTTTACTGAAAAGGAAATTCAGGAACGTATTCAAGGTCTTGATGTAAACAAAGCTAATGGCCCTGACCATATCTCTGCTGATATGATAAAACTTTGTGGTGATAGTCTTGTTGCACCCTTATATTCCATTATTAATTACAGACCTATTTCCCTTCTACTTATTTTAGCCAAAGTTTTTCAAGAATATCTACAATCATCTTCTAACCAACGATATTTTATTCATCAACCAATATGGCTTTAGACCAAATTACTTCTGTACAAATCAACTTCTTTCACTTGTTAGTGAAATCCATGAACATTTTAACTATGTTAACTGTCTAGAAGTTAGATCTGTCTACCTTTACATGTCTAACGCCTTCGATAAGGTATGGCATGATGGTCTTCTATTCAAATTAAAACAAAATGGTATAAGTGTTCGTCTCCTTTCACTTCTAACCAGCTATCTCGATCCCAGGAAATATCCAAGAGTCTGATTGGGTCAAGTCAGGTGTTCTACAGGGGTCAGTCCTTGGTCCGCTGCTTTTTCTTATATTTATTTACGACTTAGAACCTAATTTATTTATTTATTAGGTTAAGTTTTTTGCTGATGACACCTCTCCATTCCCAATTGTAAAATATCTGCTTCTGATTTAAATAATGATCTTTGTGCTATCTCCAAGTGGGCCGATCAATGGGAAATTGCATGAAAATGGATAGGTATTATTAAACACCTAAGATCTTACTTACTGGTGATGGGGATGGGAATATTTTCACAATAGACGCTTCTGTCGAAGATTAACCATGCTTTATAAAATTCTCAATAATCTGTCCCCAAAATATCTTAGATTACCCATTTCAACTCCACAAAATCGATATGGACTTCGTAGTAATAATAATAGTCATATTTCGATCCGCTGCAGAAATTTGAGGTTTAAAAATTCATTCTATCCTCATACAATTGATTCTTGGAATAAAATAGATACTAATATTAAAGAATCAACTTCGTTATCTATGTTCAAGTCATCCTTGAATAAAATAGTACGCCCTCCAAAAAAAATCCATGTTTGGCATTTTTGACCTTCTCGGTTCTAGGTTCTTATTCCAATTACGAGTTGGACTAAGCCCCCTTAAAGCCCACGAATGTCGACACAATTTTACCGATACAACTAATGATATCTGTGACTGCTCAACTGGTTTTGAAACAATAAAACACTTTCTACTTGAATGTCCTCTACATATAGCCACCAGAAGAAATCTCTTTAACTCTATAAACCCAATACTACTATTGTATGACGTAGTAAACATTCAAATGATCAAATGGTATCCCTCCTTTTATGTGGCCACCGTCAATTTTGCTGAAAATCAAATTGTTTTAAAGTCAACAATTGCTTATCTAAGTTAAGTTTTATTATTTTTGATCCCGCTTAGGATGTGCGCCCATGCCCTCACCCTTTTATACTTTATGTTTTGTGCGTCAGTATGGACTTAATGAGTTGCATCGTCCAGCTGATATGAGTACTGTTTTATAATTGTATTATTATTTTTATTATGCTTGTTAAATATTTGATGCTTAAATAAAAAAAAGATAAATAAATAAAAAGAGGCGCACCATTGAAATATCTCGCCATTTTCAAATATCTTCGCCATTTTCTCTGCTCACCAGTAACCTCAGTTCAGTTAAACTGTTTGTTTTGTTTTGTTTTCTATTTATTTATTTATTTTGCAGTAAATAGTGGAATCGTTGATATCGAGGGGTAAACCACTGTTGAAAACTCTCGTACACCTTGACTCAAATTCCTATTGTCTTTTTAGAAATCTCATGAAAATTATATTGTTTAACCATAACTCTCGTACACTTTTGAATAGAGTGATTTACCCCTCGTATATACTGTAAGTTTCTGCGCACGTTAATTCTAAATAAACAAAATAAGTGAATTGAGGTTCGTCCTAAACAATAGATTATTGTTTGATGTTTAAGAACTGCCAAATAATTAAAGGCCGACAGATACCATTAAGGTATTCAACTGAAATTTCTTCACGTTAATGTTTATTCTTCTACAGACACTTAATGTGCGAAATGCGTGAATGGTCGTTCCTCATGAACAATAAGTCAACGCCGAAGGGAAACACTGACATCAACAATTTGTTTTGTTGAAAAAAGACAGACATTGACATAACGGCATTCGCAACTTACAGTCAAAAAGTAAAGAAACCAACAGGTAACTCAACTTTTTGATCTGTATTTTTTAAGTTTGGAATGATTAAGGACCTGATTTTATCATATTACTGTGCCATGATAACTATTTTACTTCAGTTTGAATGGCACAAGCAGTTTCATTTCATTCGTGTGGCGATGAGTGGGGATGAGTTGGGATGTATATACCCTTAGGTCTCCCAGAATGACTTTTCTGAGTGGGTAAGAAAGATATAAATTTTGTCGAAATACACCTTAAGAATATTCTAATTTGAGCCTTTTCGCTTACATAAATCGACAAGCATATAAAACTAGACAAACACCAATTCCTTTTCATTTTATTTCCATGTCATTGGGTGTGAATTATGGATGACTTGTCTGTTTCGTAAGAAGTTTGACGGTTCACTTTAAAACGTTAAGGGAAAAGGTTTCACCAGTTTTTTGAAATACACAAAACAGGGGAAGATGGCATCATCGTTCTTGATTATTTATGTAAAAAGTCAAAAATAATCAAAAATTGACAGATACACAGAGAATACACTAGTCGTTTGCGTTTAACTCAATTAAACTCACAAACACGAACCTCGCGCATAAGAGTTTAATTTGATTGGAAAAGGGACTGTTTCATATGCACTCAAGAATGTATAGATTCGAACAAAAAAGACCATAAGTCAAGATTGGCGTATTGCAAAAACTATTGAGATACGGCAAAATATGCTGGATAAATGCAAACAACGCATCCAAGTAAATTCATTAGATCGATGGGCAATCGATGTGATGGCAAGAGATTGTGTTGACTTTGTAGCAGCTGAAAGTCTGATAGTCTGTTTCAGATTCTCTGAAACTTATGAAGAAAGTCTCAATATCTCAAGGTCCCCTTGATCGTCTTTCATCCGGTTTTCGGAAAATGAAAGAAGAAGCTATAAGAAAAAAGATCAGAGAGAAAGAAATTGGGAAAAATGAGAAGGAAGAACACGAAAAATGAAGAAGAAAATCAGCAACTATAAAAAGTAAGGGTCTGGGATAGCTAAATCGGTATCGGTTCGAAAGCCCTATCTTTTCTGCGTCCATTGTTTATTCATATTTGCCAGACAGATCAATATTTCAGGAGATATGACCCTCTTTGTAAGGCAAAAATCCGGGGGTTTTATTAGGATTTTAGTTACTAGAAAACTTTAATTTTAGCTTGAATTGATAATTATGGATTATCCATAAGTTGTACTAAATTGTACTTATTAATAAATTGTACTTATTATTTTAAACATTCCTATCGCGCGATTATTATAGTTTGTTTTTGTTTTGTTTTTTGATTACATTTAGAGAAAAGTAGGGGGTGTTACAAAAAGGGTCATATCTCCTGAAATATTGATCCGCCTAGCAATTGTATATAGCTACCCCAGACCCTTATTTCACATAGCTACTAATTTTCTTCTTCATTTTTCGTGTTCTTCCTTCTCATTTTTCCGATTTTTTTTCTCTGATCTTTTTTCTTATAGCTTCTTCTTTCATTTCTCGAAAATCGGATGGAAAACGATCAAGGAAACCTTGAGATATTGAGACTTTCGTCATAAGTCTCAGAGAATCTGAAACAGACTATAAATGCTTGCTTCGTTTTAATTCGGATAAGACACTGGAAACAAAAATTTTGAACCAAAAATGAGATTATTGTTTGATGCCGAAAGCCAACAAAAGATCTTACGGTTTGCTTTTTAAAACCTTGTGACTGGCTGGGAAATGATTCATAATTCAATCATTGAGTTCAGAAAAAAATGATTGAATATGCTGATTGTAACGAAGTCTACCGGGTCCCATACATTATGAAAATACTATCCGATCGATATAAGGATCACATGTTCTTCTGCAGTGAAAATGCAGAGAAAATGTTATCAAAGAAATGGCTGACTATCTGATTAACACTTAATACAGAGAAAGAGGTATCACAATCAATGAAGAGACTCAACGTATAATTTCATTAGCGGCTTAACCTCATCAAGGCTGAAATCAGAGAACAAGCATTTAAACATGATTTCTATCATAACCAAATAGATATTGAAGGACTTGATTGGCGCCCATCATTAGTAAAGCAATTTATGAAAGATTCGACCAAGTCAGATGTAAAAAATGAATTTATTTCACAGTGCATCGTACAAGCGACTTAGATTTAGATCTAACTATCGGTTCTAAGTGGCTTGTATCTTTTCTATCTAGTCTTGGTGTTTCGATAGCAGGAGAAGTCAGACTTTATCGTCAATCTCTTATGAAAGCTGATGTAGAACCACTCAATACCTTGCCAAATAATGGTTTTGCACAGTGGAGTGCCGATAATGTAGACGACAACATAGTCACTTTGGATGGGAAAGGAACCTCGATAAGCACGTAAAGAGTTTGTGCATGGTTTTTCAATCATAAGTGCACAAATAAACCATGGGGATTATAACATCTGTAACAGAGAATAGAATAGATAGAATAGCGCAACTGAAAGATGTAAGAAGACTAAACAAGAGATGCTTAGTTACAGAGGTCTCTAGGCACTTAAAGGAGTTGATATCATCGAATATGAAGGTAGCGAAGATTTTAAACATCCAAAACTTAAATCCTTAGCCTCTTTGAATGTAACGAAAAGATGTACATTTGATTTGTAGTCTGGATCGTTTTGGCATTTAAGTTGTTGGCACTTCTCATCAACACTCAAACCTCGCCTGCTATGGTCGGTAGCTTTAGTGCTTCTGCAACATCTTCCGTCACAAACGACCTTTGAGCCCCTTGATCAAGTAAAATACGAACGGATTCATCTGCGCTCGATGATGAAACGATCAGTCCTTGGGCTGTTTGCAGTAAAGTATTTGTGTTCTCTTCACTAATGACGGTCAAACCAACAATTTCCTCGAAATTTAAGTTCGTATCTTTTGAGTCCAAAATCTTTGTTGAACCTGTATCACATATGGATGCGTGATGGCGTTTTTTACAATTCCAACACTTTATATTTGAAGGACAGTCACGTGCCAAATGATTGCTCTTTAGACACACAAAACATTTGGCCTTATTCCGCAATATAGCCCTTCTTGGCTGAATGTATGTCACTATGTTACACTTAAAACTAGGATGATTTCGACGACAATACGTACAGGAAACAGATTGTCTCAGTCCGGTATGAAAAGTACCCGAATATTCTTTAGACGTAAAACCGTAATTAATGTTATTAACATCATCCTCGAATGGGCTCGAAGCTAATCCCATTCGTTGGCACGTTTCCCTAGACTCGATTTCACCCTTGAGCGTTTCTAACAGTGTTTCGACACACCATTCTGAATTATTGGGCATCGACCTAGCAATTACTAACCTGATCTCTTCGGGCAACTTAACATGATAATTGTTGTTAAACAATGACTGTATTGACTTGGATAGACCTTTAACGACCTTAAGTTTCGGACGTGAATTTCAATGTTATCATAAAGTGCCCGTATTTTCATAACATCACGAGTAGAATTGACAGGTAAAATCTCTCAATGTGTTGATATCAGTAATTGACTATTACCATTGACTATTACCATGTTTTAGGATTGCGACGGCTTGCCGGTAGTTCTCAGACGTGAGAGATAAACGATCAATCGCAGCTAATACTGGGCCTGTAAAGAATGACTTCAGATAATTGAACTTTACAACATCCTCTAGCGTGGAATTTTTCTCCACCGAAACCTCGAAACAATCCCAAAAGCTTTGAAAGTCTAAAATATCACCGGAAAATGGCTTGATAGTTAATTTGGGTAATTTAGCGTTTGCTTCGCGTGATGTCGGCCAGGTTGTATTCGAAGTCCTTCGCAGATACCTATCCGGATTAAAGTGTTGATCAATTGCAAAAATACACTCCTGTATCTCGACCCTGGTACCCAAGATATCATCATTCAGTTTAGCGAGTAGATCCATCTTCCAGTTAACGACAGTTGAGAAAACCCATATACCATCAGGGGTACCGACACCTGTAGAGGATTTTCTGAAAGTGTACGCCATCAATTAGTTCATACTGCACATTACTGCGCTGTCATTCATGAATCAATGAGTTCAATTACAAAAGTAGTGAACAACATGAAGATTTGGAAAATCGAGGTTATGATGTGATTTATAAATCGTTCAAAATTGTTTTTTACAGAACAATCCGTTTGATGAATCTATTGAAGAATTTTATATCAATGTTATTTTCAGAACATATATTTATGTGAAGATATTGTAATATTTTTCATTTAGACTAAAGAAAATCTATAAAATTATATACTAAGTTACCTCTGTCATAATTCATTTTTAGTCATTTTGAATTTTGATTTAAGCCATGCTTTTGATTTCTAGTCGACAGTCTGTTAGATTATGAATGTATCTTCAGATCTTTCCAACGATATACGACATGATCATATTTGGAATTATTAAACTTTAAGTCATTTTGGAAAAAAGAATGTGACTTCTAGGCCGGAAATGGGGGTGAATATTTGAGTGGGCTTATAGTATGTTGTTCATTAGGTGAAGTCGAAACTCTCCTGATCATATCAGCTTGATACCTTTTTTTTTTAGGTTACCTCTAATTTCGAGCCAAATCCCTCTGACTAAACCTTTTATTTTTCGTAGCACAATAAAGACTTTTCTGTCTAACTACAGGCAACGAGGATCAAAATGCCTGCGAGGGTCAAAATGTATGTTTTCAGAATTTCTTAAAAATTAAAGTGATATAAACTGTAGAGTACAAATTAATATTAGAATATATTAAAGGAATAGATTCTACTGCCTTCCCGATTATAGAAATGAAATACTTTTTTGCGGAATATGAAAGCCTGTTTATCAAACAAAAGATTTATCTTAATAAAACGGATTTTTGATTAACACTAAATTTTCAGAAATTTGCACTTATATAACTTATAAAAACGGTATGTCATGCAAAAAGAAATTAATAAACCAAACTTAGTTCAGATTAAATACATAAAGATTTAACAGTTACACAATAACGCAATATTTATAAGACGAGGGTCAAAATGCGTGTGTATCATTTATAACGTTTAACTTATTTTTTAGATTTTAATTTTCATACAGTATATTCTAAAACGTTTTTTAGTTGTTCTGAAATTTGCATAAAAAATCTAAACTTTGAAGTTTTTTATCAAAAAAAAAGCCTAATTTCTTGGTGGACTATTTAAGAAATTAGTTGGTACCATAGAAAAAACATCTTAGAATATCATATTAGAAGCAAAATTAGAAATCTCGCTTGGTTAATGAAAAAAATATATTTTTGTTGATATGCATTTTGACCCTCGCACTCGAAAATCTTGTAATTTCAATGCCTTTTATTTAAAGTTAATATGATAATTATTAATTTCCATCAATTGTTAGATGAAGGCTGATAAAGAATGATTTTGGTGAAAATATTCGAATTTTGTTGAAGAAATAAAACAGATAAAGAATCTAATGAAAGTACATTTTCTTTGGTTTTTCTTTTTATCTAAAAATAGAGGAAAACATCTAAAATATTTGCAGTAAAAATAGTTATCTTAACTTAAACCTAAATCTGCAGAACTTTAACAATAGAAAATAGTTCTTGCGGTTAATATTAAACTATCAAGCTGTTCAGAGAGGAAACTTGAAAAAAATCAAAAAACGTGAATTGTATCTTATCTTATTTTGTTTCACCTTCATTGCAGAAAAACATACATGTACTTCTTTGCAAGTAAAGAAGCAAGATAATCTAAAACATTTTTGAATAAATGAATGATGACCAACCCATGTACCAAAATAGATCCCTTATTTAATCAAAGTTGATGAACGAATAGTTGAAGCAAAACAACTAATGTAATGATTGATGTAGGATGAATCATCATCATGATATCGTTGTCTTTAAAGATGGTATTATCGAAAGTTCTTCAATGAAGGGACAGGTAGCCTCCTGAAGCAATACACACGTGTGGATACTTAATGTATAAAAACCTTAATCACTACCCATAATTAGGGGATGACTATCAATACTGGGTTGATATGAGTGAATCGAGTCTTGAATAGTTAGTCTTCTTATCGTGTTATAAATACTGTTTTACGGCTAGTGGCTAGTGGATATATGTTCAAATCCCAGCTGGGACGGAATTTTCAATTTCGTTCTTGGACATATCTATTAACCATAATATACTCATATATTTACATAAGGGTCATTACACTTAAATTACTGTTTTATATAATTGAACCAAGAAGTGATATATAGTACAAATTGAGTAATAATAAAAGATTTCTAAAGAATGAAAAAGAAAGTGATGTATACCTATACCAGAAATAAACAGATTTTAACTAACAAAAAATTGCCATATTTGAGTTTCTTGTCCAAAAATATGCCCAGATACAAAGTTTCAATTTCAAATCTTGCCCAGATCACTAGTTATTCAACAATCCACTTTTTTAACCCTACCGGAAATAACCGGATTTCCGCTATGTTCAGATAAGAATTTTCAAAAAAAAATGCCATAATCAGATTTCCAGTCTTTAAACTGTTTGGGTACGAAATTCTATCTATGTTTAAATTACAGGCCTTCCATTACGTTGACTTTACATAAATTTAGATAGGAATAATGTATTTCTGAACCCAGTGACGTCATAAAAAAAAGGTCGAAAAATCGCAGCTTTGAGCCTCTATAAAAA
>JAUKPT010003585.1:0-11903 GCA_032273505.1 Nanomia bijuga | reverse complement strand
CAATCAAAGTAAAAAAAACTCATTATTATACCATTTGTTATGACTTAAGTCAAAAAAGGGGGAAAATTGTGAATTTTCCCAAAAATTCATCATTTTTTTCCTTTTATTGACCCCAATTGCATCATGTATATGATATTTTGTGAATTTTATGTTACATGGAAGAGTATTCAGGCATACAATAATAAAAAAAAACTTTCTGCTATGATATATTGCGATTAAAGTCCAAAAAAAGGTCAAAAATGGTGATTTTTGCTCAAAAATCCGCCATCTTTAAATTTTGCAGCCGCCCTGATGAATATTTTTACATGGAATAATTTTTTTATGATACCCCCATTATAGTGTCACATTTTGGCGAAAAAAGTAGGAGAAAAGCTTAAGCACATCAAAAGTTATTGTGGTTTTATCAAAAGTAGTATTTTCCATTTCCCTATATAATCCCTATATATTCACAATTTTCAGCTATAAGTACCTAACTTTGAACAGAAATTGTGGAAAATGCTCAAGGATTCAGGTGGTGAGGTTTTAGATGTTGTTAGTAGGGATGTTGAACAACACTTTAAAGCAAATTCCAGCTTTAGACAAATTTGTTTGAGGTTAGGCTATTTTCAGCCCTAAAATTACTGGACTATAATACATCTTCAGATAAAGAGGACTTAAGGAAAAAATGACAAATTATTGAAAACCGTTTAAATCTTGAACCATGGTAGTTTATGTTTTTTACTTTCTGAAGTCTGATTCCAATCCGTCTTTGAAGTTATGATGCTAAGTTTAGGATACTCCTTCAGTGGTTACCGAATTTCCCATTAATTCTCACTGGTTCAAACTAGTTCTGGGGTATTCAACACATAGAGCCCAGCAGCACCAATTCTTTCGAAAATTTCCGATGATTTTCTATCATTTGGTAATGCCTTATAACTAAATTGCTTTCGACTCAATCTTTAAAATAAAAGTTGAACTTTTTTTCTTCGTGGCCTACTTTACAAAATGATTTGAAAAATACATTTATCATTAATAATAAATCAGTCAACACACAGTTCTTTAAGCATAAAATGAAAACGATTAAACGCTAATTCATAATGGATTCAAAGTTTCAAGCTACTGTCAAAAGAAATTTGTTTATTGTTACATTTCGATTGAGAAGAAATCATTTGACATCCCAGTATTGTCAGCAAAATGATCTTTGATGCTACTTTTGTTAGTGTAGCACGATCGTGTCGATCGCAACCGCGCAACTGCGTAACGATCGCGCAAAATTCTTTAGCGTGATCGGCTCAAAATTTTAAATTATGGGTCATGTAAAAAGTGTGCGTACTGAAGAAAAATATGACGTTTATTTTCACTACTATGAATCTAAAGTTTAATAGGCCTTCTCTGACACTATACAAACCATATCTCATAATAACTATTTTAAAATTTTGTTAAAATATAACATATTTTGCATTCATCTGAATGTTATGACAATGATCTACCTAAAAAAACGATTGGTTATAACGATCGGATAACAACTGGTTTAAAAAATATGTACGACATAAATTCGATCGCAATGCGCAATCCCTATGCGCAATCGCGTAACCGATCAATCACGCCACCGAACTTACTAATAATTCTAATTTGTTGAAACTTCAGTGTGCGAAATAAGACAAAACTCAATTATCGCTAATTTTACTTGTTGCAGCATTTACCCGAGAGTAGAAATTATGAATTTTTGGATGCGAAAAGCCATTAAAATGACCCTTATGAGTGATCAAATTTGATCAAGCAATGGTCATGTAACGTCGTATTATCAAATCCTTCCCATACATTAATATGATGATTGTTATTTCTCTACCGTGTTTTAGGGCTCAAATCCCAAAAATGAGCTATCAATCTTTCTGTTCTTCTCGCAAGTTTTCTCTGATCTTTACAAAAAAATAGATACCTTTTTTATAAATCTAAAGAAACTACACCCCTACAAAAAATACATCATTATAGGGCTTCTATTCAATACCTCAATTTCGAAAAATACTAATCCGTGAAAATACTGCTTGTAGCTTTTTTAGAAAGTTTTTAAATATTGAAATTCTTAACACTATTATATAGCGCGTAAATAATGCATTTTTCACAATGTACAAGCTCACAGTAGAAACTGACATCGAAATGTTGCGTTTGTTTGAGGACCCCTCGGATCTCTGTACAGAATGTTTTCAATAACAATGATTGTCGCGCATTGAACATATATACATGTGGCAAAACATATAGAATAAACGTTAATAGAAAACATTGTGTATTATTGTTTATTATTTTACAGGCATTTTTTCTAATTTGTTAATATAAAGGAAATATTTGCAAAGAAGGAAGTAAAGAATATTATTTCATTATGAAACAAACTTCATGTAAGAATTTCTATACCACTGGAACCTGTAGATACTATTTTGAATAATTATTTTATCTTTTTGTGTAAATATTTGAAAAGTCAGAAAGGTAATCGAAATAGGGTTAAATGATTCGATAACCTTTATAGGCGACAGAGTATATGAATTCGACGAAAAATTCCATGAAAATTCCAAATCTTGTCTGCTAAATGACTTACCCCTCTAGATTTAAGTGTAGATCGAGATCGAGCGGTAAAAGTATGAAAAAATATAATATATACAAAATGCATCTAGCTACATGATCAAAAACATTCTCTGAATGAATATAGATAAGTATCAGGTATTCGGTGAGTTAAGAAAAAGTTGTTCTGAAAAAGTGTTTGAACCATAGATGAGCTGATCGTTATTGTTTTGGCTGACTGCTCTCTCGGTTTCTTTGCGTGATGTATATTTTTCCTAATCAAGGAAGACATTAAGGAAACTAGCCTTTGGATAGTGAAAGTTCTTTCTTTATAGGCCTTGACGCAGGTCTTTTTACGAAAAGTACTTTCCTGCTATTTAATTTTTTCTGCAACTTTCAGGATACATTGGTCATAGCAGATCAAGCTAAAAATACTGTCCCATATTTTAGAGGTTGTACTTTTTTCATATAGAACCAAGGGGAGCATTTTTGAAAATTTGACTAAAGATTTTGACCCCCACTCAGAATCTGAGGAAAATTCCCCCCATGAAAATCTTTTTCAGGGATTAAAGTGTACTTTACTCTTGATCAAAGCAGGAATTGTTCCACTGTCAAAAATCTTGGATCATTTTACAAATGGAGGGTTATTGCTTGATTAGTCTTACAAAATGAAAAGAAGAATTCTTTCAGAAATGACATGATCATGAGTTATTAACAATACTAATAATCAAGTAAATGATAATTAGATGTGCCATTATATCGGAAATCAAACTCTAACATTAATTAGTTGAAAATTGATATTGACAAATCTTTCTTACTCGGGAAAGTCTGATGTCAACATGCACCGATAAAAGAACTTTATAATTCTTGACATTTATGGAAACGTTTTAAATTCCATCAATTTTATCGCTGGCAAATTGTTTTAGTAAATTAATTTCTTCAAAGGTGCCGCAAGGCTAATTGTTCGCATTATAACGTGACAATATTAAGCGTTTATCGAGATGATAACACGAATAAAGGACAAGTTTCACTCTGAAAATGATAAACGAAGGAAGATGAATCTGTGATGGTACTATCAACTTTTTTTCATTTTCATAGAAATTATTTTCAAGAATCAAATCAGGTTTTTCAATCATATATGTCATATATGCATGCTCTATACAATCGAAAGCTCTTTATTTCTGTAAGGACATTGATCCGATTACTGAAAGTTTTCTGAATATTACATGTCTTACAATCAATTTTTACAATTTCAATTACATTTGAAAGATTTTTTTCTATAATCAAAAAACATTAACAGAAAGATTATGATTTGATAATTTTGCTACAATTTCTAATTTTTCCATATTTCACTTTCTTTTGTATTTATGGTTTTAGGTTCTTCAATTCTCAAATACTAAAAAGAAGGCGCAATTGAATTCTTATTTTTCCCTTTGTTGAAAGTTGAAAAAATATCTGCACTAGTAAGAAAGAAGAGAATGAGCTTTGACTGGGCAGCAAATATTATGTGGCAGCACTGTGAATAGTTTTTCCGATATTAAGCGTTTTAAATGTCATAACAAATATCAATTCTACACAATGAGACGTAGCCCGTCTTAAGGCCAAGCAAGGGGTGTCACTTAATGATGACTCTTCGCAGTATTTAAACTTATGAAAATATGGATAATAAGCCAAAGTTTTAACAATACCATGATTATCAGAACTTTAAAACTGTCAAAGTAGATGAAATGAAAATGTTTAGAATTCTTGATGAATCTAAGAAATTACTTGCTATTGTTCATATAAGGTAAAAAATGATATCATCTATAGTCTGTTTCAAAATAATTTAAATGTTTTTTTTTATAAATTCCGAGCAAGTGCTCTGATGTGGGTTTCGAACAAAAAAAAATGTATCAAAAAGTATTGAAAATTGACTTCGGAAAACGCACAAATGTGGGAAGTGCAACTTATTTTGAAACAGACTATAGATGTATTGTTTAGTGAAAGTATTTTATCTGTAGAATATTTTTCGTACAATCAATTTGTTACAAGTTCAGATCCAGAATCAATTTAGCTAAAAGGCGTTGCACAAATTGATACAAATAATTATTATTGTCTAAAAAATTCGGCAAAACTAAAATTATATAGAAGCTGATTGGTTATTTTGAAAATACTTAAATCCAGAGCACTCACGACTTTTTGACCACCGATCCAACTGCTCTATCAATGTTTTCCTTTGTGTTTACTCTGGATAGTACAGCTTCTAAATGTTTCGTCGCATTAAGATTAGAATAAAGATTAACAATCTAAAGTCTTTGAAGATAGTAAGAAGTTCTTGTGGAAATTGTCATTAGACATTTTCAAAATATGTTTATATTTTTTATTATTTTTTCATATTTGAAAAGATAAGAAAAGATGTATAGATTAAGGCTCTATAGAAAACCACTTTTTCTGGATGGTCGTGTTATTTTATACAAGAAACAGTCTCAGCCTTTAGCCCTTTAGCCCCTTTAGTTTCTTAAAATTCGACCTAATGAGCCCCTTCTAAGTAATTTCTTAACAATTTCTTAACAATTTCATATTAGACAATATCTGGGTTTTGCACACAAATTTTCTGAAAATGTCTGACACCGTGGTTCTTTATGATTTTTATTCTCGTAATCAGCGAAGGAGATATCATATAACGGGGAAGACTATACAAACTATGATATTCAAAAACACAAAACATTATGATTTCATTCCTTTAACATTTTGCCTCTTAAAAGTCTGTTTTTTGTTATCTTCATTCAATTTTCAAAAACTTTCATAATTTTTAGAGCAAACAGCTATCATTTAGATTACCCAATTTTGGATTGCTCTGTCACAGAGTTTCGATAACATTCGCCACAGTCATCATTTAAATAGCGTCGAAATCTGCTTGTCGTCATATCGTATGAATTTCAACGTGTTAAGCATCCAATCGACTTTGATTATCCGGATACTCAAACTGCAGTTATAGTTTTTTTCTAGCAATCTTCTTTAACATAATAATATTAGAATCATAAATAGTTCCTTGAAGAAAGAGTCTTAACCTTTCATTCTTCATCCAATCAATATTTTAAAATAATATAGGTTTCTCTGTACATATATAGTGAAGTGTGCCGCCATCCGTTTTGTCTGTTCATACCAATACGCAGATGTGGTAGCAAGTTTCTAAAGAAACGATGATAATGGAATTAACCGTGAATAGAAAAAGAAGGTCATAAGACCAAACAAGCTCAGAAAAGTTTCTCAGAAGTATCATCGCATTGATCAGATTATTCTCATAACTATGCTTCAAATCAAGCCATTGTCTATTAAACGCAGTTTTTTTAAACAAAATTGACAAATTTGACCAAAAAAACTCCAAAGATTTTATTTTGTCCTAGTTCTACTAAACTTAGATAATTAATGACGAATGATAAATTAGAGGGAATTGGGAAAAAATCCAGGACTCTTATTAGATGAGGCCAAGTTTTAATTGATTGATATTTGGCAATGATGTTTATAATTTTACGACAATAATCCCATTAATTGTCACCTAAACAAGTTCCAAAAACATTTGAAAAACTTTCTCAAGTACTTCCAGACGCCATTAAAGTTTATTTCGTCCAGATTCTTCGCTATAAGATGAGGTCAGGTTCATTTGTCTATGGATTTGTATATCTTTAATGATCATGAAATACAGCTTTTTGATTGATTGAAAATAACTACTTGAAATTCTTATATGTTTTTGAACTCATAAAAATACATATCAGTACTAAAAAAAAAGCAGATTTATAGCCATAATACACCTTTACACTATTCGAGAATCACTAGTCAATAATTCAGTTTTCGTAGGTAAACATTCTAGTTTGAAAAATACTCTGGTTGAAATATATTCTGTAAAAACATAATTTTAATCCATCAAAATTAATAGGAAATTTATCTTTTTAGTAACAACAACGTGAATTTAAATAATCATTATTACAGACTAATTATTTGACAATGACCATCCTGCATATCTGCATCCTGCACCTGCCTTGGTTGTTTGGACAAATTCCATACTTTTTGCTTTTTAATTTATCATGGAATACATCACTGGGTCAAATTAACTCAAATCAAGATATGCGAGAGAGTTTAATTAGTCACCTGATAATTAATAAGAAGGCAGATTAGATCAAATCGTCACTTGAGTTGAGTTTTGCGAATCTAACAAAAATATTGGTACGGTGCCAGCAGCATGCCTCTTGTTCGTAGAAAATTGTGTTTGTTGTGTTTGTTGTTGCATACTCATGCTCCAATATCAGAGTTCATAGATCTTAAAGCACCGCATTGCTTCTGAGTGATAAGTTGATATCACTTCCTGTCCAGTACATTTTTATTTGTGTGAAAGTATATTTTTACTTAAGATGTCACATGTTTTTGCTGATAATCTAAGGTACGGCGATATAACTGTAGTCTATTCAAAATCGTTTTGGAGTTAGGACATCAATGGCAATATCCCAAGGATTCCACGACAGTTTAGATTCTGAGAAAGTTACCCATATTTGATCCAATTGGTATGATCGGGGGTTCCAAACAGAATCCATTTTCAAATTCATGATTCTGTTCAAAATAGCACCAACGATACTAATGGCCAAAATCGACGCTTAAAACCCCACAAATTTCGCTATGACCCTACAAAACAGCAAATAAGATACCCTATAGGGACACTCATATAAAGTAAAAATTTCCATTTCAAATCATTTCTTATCATACACTGCCCTCTGTGCCAACATTCCAAAATCTCAATTGTATATGATTTTCAGATAGAAAACAGCGCTGTCATAGATTTCAAAGTATGTATACGGTATGGTATGACATTGCAAAAGCATCGTGCCGATTAGAATTTTCTCGAGACAAATAATCTTTGATCTACACATTTTCAAATTGAACAAATCTAACTTCCACTCGAGGAATTCGGGGTAAAGGGACACGGTACTAGAAATAAACAGTGTCCAACAAAATATTTCTTTTCTTGCAAGTGTATAGTATTATTATTGCCGTATTTTTCTAAAACTTATTTTATATTACTCATTGAAAAGTTGGGAATGAAATCGATTTCTTAGAACATTTTCGTGCATAAGACTGAATGCTTCTTGTCAGCTCTGCGCTAACACACTACCAGACATTCTCGAACCCTGGAACTGAATGAACTATGACTAATTTGTAAGTATTCATCCGTTATTTTGTTTAATCAAATTATTGTTTTATTTAGTTGTTTATTTTGTTTACCTGTCTCTCTAATAAACCTCCATTTTATCTATTCATTCATTCATCTTATAAACACTTATTTAATTAATCCAATGAATGAAGGATATAACTTTTGGGTTAGCAAAGTCCCCCATCGTTATTTGAACCAACAGATCTCTCAAGAAACATATTAGTTAAAAGTTTACATCATCGTGGATCTGATAGGTTCGCTGATATCTGTTTTCTGATTTTGAATGTTTTGTAAAAACTAAAAAATTAGACTATATGATTAAATGAAATAAATAATTTACTGATAATACTGATAATCAATGAATTTTACAACTAACAGTATTCATTAATAACAGTATTCATCTTATTAATTCTCAGTAAAATCATATGTTTTGTAAGACTTGTTTCTAAATAATCAAACTTTGCTAAGGAATATGATTTATGACACTTGGTCATCTGTTCCCTAACATTCTTAACAGCTTTTCATATGTACACAAAAATTATAGATATATAACAAACAATACGGTTCCTGACAAATTTCTTCTTCGACTTTTGAAAATTGATTTTTTTGTAAGTTTACAAAGCTGTTATTTCGTCAGGTACCAACTGGCTACTCGATTAGGGCAAAGTCTCATCCCCCACTAAATCCTGAAAGAAAACTGACTATATAAATTGATGAATAGTACATGGATTATTAGTATCAATAAAGATTACGTGTTGTTTTCTATACAACAATTGACACAAAAAGAAATAATGATACATATCAAGTACCTCGCTCTCGACGACCATCTGTTCCATATTTTACTCCAAACAGATGAACCATATGTCCATCACGGCTGTTTCAAAAGTTTAATTTAGTTCAGGTGCTTTTTATGAGGACCAAGGATTTTCTTTTTATCATATCAATCCTCGATCTACATAACTATTATGTTGCGTCCTTTATTTGAGTACACGACGTATACTACAAACTATCCTTCATAGAAGCTACACATACATCCTCAAATATATTGGCATAAATTAAATTGAACGTTTTATGACAATAGTCGATATAGTCGTGGTACCAATAACTTAAAACTAAACATTAAAAACAGACGAACCATATGTTCGAATGAGCATCCTACCAGTGCATACTGCCGATCGGTTCTGTGGCTTACTCGTTTCTGTTCCTCTTCTCATCATTTAATAAATGTTTTAATACTTAAATTGTTCAGTTTGGCAAATGAACGATAAATCAAGCAGCTTAACGTAATTTTGATGAAGAATATCATTTTTAATCCTTTCTAAATATTTCTAACAACTGAATATTTTCATGCTGCACGCAATTTGAAGAGGGTCAGACATTCTTCAATATGCAGATCACGAAATATTAAAAGAAGTCTGTCATAGACGTTAACAACATTTGCTCCGCAGTATAAATGCTTCTCGAAGCAAAGACATTTGTAATACAAGAGTACAAATGGTGTCCGACAATATAATTATTCTAAAGGATTCCCTCTTTATATGCTGCACGGTAAATGCTTGGTGAACCAGAAGCATGCGTAGTGCAGAAGAATAGCTGGAGGAAACACCCTAGAGAGAATCTGATGCAGTTTTCTATTAAGGATTGGGAATTTTTAAAACCATCGCATAAGACATCAAGTCTGCCAAACCTTCTTCGTTCCTCAATTCAAAAATATCAAAGTTTATAGCTTTCTCAAAAAAATTAATTTTATCTTGAGAATTTTCTGCTTAGACCCAATATTCTGGATAATATTCTGGATAACTTCAATTTGTATTGCTTTATTCGGATTCATATTTGCCGCAATGTCAGCTCTTGCCTGCTTAGTGGTCAGAAAAACGCCTACGTTTTTTAATTCAAAAACAATAAAATATGCTTGACAGTGGCTGCTAAGTGCTAGGTTTCCCTAAAACTTTGTATACATTCCCTAGTTCAATCGTGTCTATCTAAATCCTAATTTCATTATCCATTAGTTTCTGCCACTAAGGAATTTTGACTTTTTGACACATACATACATAAATGTTGTTAAAATAATTGCTGATCTATATCTCTCATAGGAAATCGATGAAATCATTAAGTAGGATTGTAGATCTCTCTTCGTCCTGTCCATTTGTTTTAAGTGATGTTTTAGATCTGATAACAGATATATCAATTCCCACATCCCTTCAATGCCGTATTATCTTTAGAAGTAAATACATCCTTAATCTGTACTTATTTTTCCGTACGATGCGCAGAAAGAATCACTTTTCTTATCGACTATCATTTTTTCTCATCCTTCAAGTAGTCTAAGATATACTAAAGTTTGACTAACTGATAACACCTTTGGAGATGCCTGAAAAAGTTAATTTAGAACTACTCTCAGACTATCTAAAAAGTAGTAAGACCACGTTTATTTTATCCTTCGTTTATAGCCACCAACCCACTTTGAAAAAACCTCATAATTTTCGCGATTTAATCTTAATTTTTTTAGAATATTCACCAAAAAGAATTTCTTAGCACATGTTAAGAATTTTGAATTTGAATGGAAACTAAAGGGATCCTAGATTTTAGTAGAATGATAAAATCCTCGCCGTATACCGCATTTGGGTTCTCGAATAAAAAATAACAATATTCCTATATTCCGATATTTGACACCTATTTTAATTTTACTTCCCCTCGCCCCCCAAAAAAATACCTTTAGAGTAAAGGCAGTCTATAAATATATTGAGTTGACCATGAAATTAACCAGGTTCTACAATAATCTACCAATTGATAATCTAAATTGGTTGATGTTTTGATGATTCCTTACTCATCAAACAAAACAAGCATTTCTAACCCGATTGTTTCGGAACGTGATTTCGTCAAATTCTGACCACATTGGATGCCAAGTAGTATACTTCAACAAATCAATTAAGTATATTATGGCGATTTAAGATGAATTTAGGACTTTTTTTGACTTGGCCAGGAGATACAAAACATACCGTAACTTTGTGAAATATTGAGCTAAAATTGAATACCATATTGACATACAAAATTTGCGGGGTTTTATTTTGAATTAAAGAGTTGATTATTTTCTTTTTCATTGTAAGTGCGGAATTCTTCTTACTTTTCATTAAAGTGCTCGTGTTTTCTTAGAGACCCATATAACTATATTTTGCCTTAACAATCAAAAAACCTCTTGATATTGTGTAGTTAATAACTCAAACAATATGCACTTTTTTACAAACATATATTGGTAAAGTACATATCATTTAACCTTAACTCAAAAAGAACAAACTTCACAACGGGTAAACAAAGTTTTGGTTTGAAAGTCAATTGGCAATACACTTGACATCGGTGCTTTCACATCTCTATCGCTTCAAATTATAATCCTAATTGTTCAATTAGTCAAAAACATTCTGCTTACTTTATGATGACGTCATAACATCTTTGCAGTCGCTTATTAATCTAGCAGTCGTCAGACAAATCTTGGATGAAGAGCTTAAATTAATATTACAATGTTGAATTGACTGTCTCCGCGAGTTGTGTAATAAGTTGATTTTACGTCTTATTTCAAAAGTCTGTTCAGATGAGAACACAGTTGCAAGTTCTCATACTTTTGGCTCGGGTGTTTTACAAATGAGAGCGAGCAATTTGCAGGTAATCATCATGCAAGATTATTTTTGATAAAAGCAAAGGAAAAGTGAGAAAAATTAAGAAGAAAATGAAGGTCGAACCCGTTTATTACAACCCCTTCTTATTCCGTTTTCCAGAGTACAATAAGTTATTTTACTAAAATACAAAATACAGAAATTTAAAAATAAAACAATTTTTAATTTTTAAATCTCTTTGCTTCTTCTTTTGGTCGATTTGCTCTGTCTTGTTCCAGGTGTTCACATTGGAATTTAACATTTTAAGGGTCTTTGTAACTTAGCTCGTCAACTTGGAATGGTGGTAATTTCAAATATATAGGGGAAAACTCAGGTTTCCATCAGTGTCCAGCAACTTTTTTTTCTTCTTGCAAGCGCAGAATTTTCTTCTTGCAAAGACAAATTTTATCTGGGACAAATTCTTACACTGAATACGTTAAAAGATGGCGAAAAAGAACCTTTTTCATATTTTTTTCCAAGTACAACTTTTTATGTTTTAAAAATGTATAATTAGAAAATGTCCAAAATCCAGTATTTGCCCCCAG
>JAUKPT010003584.1:0-11904 GCA_032273505.1 Nanomia bijuga | reverse complement strand
TTGTTTTGTTTTTCTTTGTTGTTTTTTTCTGTATATTTTATAACGGTCTGTAATTTCTATATCATGTAATATATATATTAGTTGTATTAGCTGAAATAAATAAAAGTCTGTTTCGAACAATTTACTAGCATTTTATTTTAGCAAATATCTACAAGGTAGTAACATTTTTGAAGTTCTAAGAGTGTCACACATCCAAAATTAGTAGCCGAAAATATTCAATGCAAATTAATTTTATACAGCAGACGTATCGGATAGAACAAAAATCAATATTTTTCTTCATTTTCTTCATTATTTCTTCTATTTCAAAAAAATTTCCAGTTAGGTTTACGAGTATTCTTATGAAGAAAGTGAATTTGAACATATTTGGAAACATGGCTTCAGAAAGATGTTACTTACAATGGGTTTTAGAGCTGTCATCTAATATTCTTATATTGGTGTTGTAATTTTCATTACTAACCAGGTGTAAATTATCCGCTTAGTCCAGCAGGTTAGTAAAAAATTGGTTCAAGCCTTAACAACAAAAACGTTTTACAAATATGTTTTCATGGATTTCGCAAGTCTGAATCAAGTAAGAATTTGCTAAGCTTTCAATAAAATAAAATGGAAACAAAGCAAGATTTTGTTTCTATTCGAATGAAGATTTTCTACTTTATTGAGAACCTTGAATTTTCTTTCAAACATTAAGAAATCTACGAAAAAATGTTGCAAATTACAAGAAATAACGATATATTTTAAAACCCTTTTATCTCTAACAATTCTTATCAAAAGATTCTTGGCTTGAAAGCGAACTAGTTTTAGAATAAAAAAAGAACAATAAATTTCTCTAACATTCCGTGTCAAGTGTTCATCTGAATTAATTTATCGTGGATCGTTCCTTTTATGCACTTGATTCAGAACGTCATGAGAGAGATCGCAAGTATAACTTCATTTTTTTACATTTTCAGGTTGAACTTTATGGCTTGATTACGATCATATTCATTATGATCCATGGGATCGATATAGTCATAATCCATTGATACATGTTTGCCCACAGGATATGCAAATTACCTTGTCTCATGTTTACGATTTTTTTTAACATTATTTTACCTAAAATAACTAGTTATGAAAAAGTAACAAAATTACAACACTTTTTAAAATCAATCTATCGATACCTTGCGTGCATCGTTTATTCATGCACAGTATTCATGTGATTCAATACGTCATGAGAAAGATCACGAGTGGTTTTGGTATCTCCTGTTCCTCACATTTACAGGTTGACCTTCAAGGCTTGATTATGAGAACGCGTTATCTTAATTCATCCAATAGTTAACCAACATGTAATAATAGCAACACACATCTATTGTACACCTATTATAAGGATGCAAAATATAGCAGTAGACAGCATTCGTTATTTTTCACAGAATTGATTGTAATCCACAATGGTCGTCCCCTTATAACAAACCGTGCAGCTTGAACCACGATATCTAATTAAAACATATTTACTCTATTGATTTCCGAAAAAAGAAATTTATAATTGATCAAGAGAAGTTCACGCCTAGGACGTACAACGAATGGATAAGGCTCCCAAGGCAACCCTATTTGTTGCTAAACAAACAGGGTGGTCTTTTTCTACTAATAGCTAAATTGAAACAATAAACAAAATGCCAAAAAAAGAAATGTTTTTAAAAATTTTGTTTTTTTGAATAAATCTTAATTTCTGAAATACCATATGGCATTTGCAAAAAAGGGAACTACAGACTTGTGTGTTTAAGTATCAAGTTGGTGTTGAATCGACTAATCAAACGTTAGACGTTTACCTGTAGGTTGTATAGTAGCAGTTTGTTGTTGAGTAAATACAGGTAGGCAGTAGCATTAACAGTGCGGTGGAGATACATATTTTCCTTTCCTTCCTATTGGCTTTAGACTTATGCTTCATTGATATGTCTACCTGCAAGGTAGGAAGCATTTTAATTCAAAGATTATAATTTTTACGTAATCGGATTATGTTTTGACGACAAAATATATACAGCAACCATCGAATTACCTGTGGAAGTTTAGCACTAGAATTACAGCATGAAAGAGGAATTGGGTAACCTTTTGATTGCATATGAACACGTTGCTAGTCAAGATACACAAGAGCTCTTTATACAATTACAACGTGAATTAAAGAAATATGAAGATCTAGAAAATTATATAAATAAAGCGAAAGAAGTCAACAACACATCATCAGCAGAAGAAATCATATCGAGAAAAGGTTCTGACAATGAATCTCGTACTACTACTGGTAAAGGTTGCAACACAGAGATCATGAAAGTGTTAGAGTACCTGTTGAAGGAGTCGCGTGAAAGGATTAAAATTCTGCAACAGAATCTTAAAGTAGACGATATCGAAGCAGTTGTGAATATGGATAAAGTCTATAAAAATGATGAAACGAAAATAATGGATGAAGAACATGAAAAAGATTTAGAGGAAAATATTCCTCATGTTGTTATACTGCACGATCAACTATGTAATAGTATTAATGACTCGATAATGACACGAGAAAAGGTCAGTACTAAAAAAGTATATTGTGAATCCCTAAAAGAAGTCATACTTAATCTAGATACAATAGGAAGTGCTGATGTTTTTGTTATACAAGCACTTACTCATAGCTTACTCAATCTTACATGTGATGAATTTAGTACTTTACTCAAAGAAGCAGTGACAATAGCGTTAAGTAAAGCAAACAAAGTAGTCATTAGTCTTATTATTAGTCGTGACGACGATCATATAATACATACAAAAGCGGAACTCATTAACGCGACAATTAAATACAATTATAGGAATCGTTCGAACGTAATTATATGTTCTAATGAGAATTTGAAAAGTCGGAAGTTCCGCATAGATGATGGACTACACCTTACACCTCATGGCGTTTCGTTATTAGCAGTGAATTTGAAACAAAAGATAGCTGACGCGTTGGGTATTGTTCTTGTGAAGAAACCAGCTCGTAGTTATGAGAGAAGTGTTATTGGGTTAAGTAATGGTGGATGTCGACAGCGCTCTCGTGGTTGTAACGTTTGGTAAAAGGTAAGAGATCATCTCAAAAGGTTTTCGCATTTAGAAATTGGTTAAATATTACATTATCAAGATTCTGGTTGGTTCATTATAAAATGTCACAATTGGATTCTTTCTTAAAGTCAAAAAATGATATCATTTTCAAATGAACCAATCAGAATCTTGATGATATAGCAGTCGACCAATCAATAGTCAAAATTAGACAAAGTTTTGAGATGATCTCTAAGGGGAAACTTAAAATCTATTTCGGACATATGAACCCTAAATCCAATCACAAGGAGGTTTTTATGTAGATGTTTATTTTAATTTCACAGTTTTAAAAATTTCATCACAATTTTCAAGAAATAACTTTGTATGATGCTGCTGTTAGAGTTATTATGTTCTTTTGAGAAGATAAGAAGGTAGGAAGTACGCCTTCTAACAATCTATAAGTTACAAAGGTGGGTACTTTATAACTTGCATATATATGGATGCACAAAAAAAGGGGCTAATTTTAGATCAGATGAGACCATTGCCTTGTAGAAAGACATGTACGCATATTCAACATAAACTGGTAAAGCTAAGACACAATTTGAAATTGGACTCGTTATCTGATGGGAATGATAAGTAATGATATAAGTCTCAACCTTTTTGAGAAGTCACCAAATTGGATAAAACATAGTATAAAACAATCCCTGATGCTAACTATCGAGCGTTGAGAATTCTGTGTAAACAAATCTTTTGCACCTCTGTTATAAGAAACAGTAAAAGTTTGATTTAAGATAAACTTTTGATACTAAAGTCAAAATCATTTAACAAAATGCCAATTTCTCTATTGTCGCTGATTTTTATTATAAACAGTTTTTGAAATAAATTTACAATTACAGATCAAATCAAACCAAACATATCTCACACTCATAGAGAATGTATTTGAAAGAGATCCTATATGAGTCATTCACGACGGCATGATTTAAGAGATAAACATTTTCTTAAAAGTCATTTATGACAGCTTCTACCTGTCAATTCTTGCATTGTCCTTTTTCTTGTTGACAAGTCAACAATGAAAAATGTACTTTTTTGTAGGAAGGGAAAATAGACTGATATCTAGACAAATATTGAAGGTTAGTTTTTAGTGGTTTTATGTAGTACCTTTTTATGGTACCTTTTAAGGATACCTTTTCACAATCGTCTTATCCCCAATATTTTCAAGAAAAACCCTAAAATTTCTGAAAAATTACTACCAGGGCTACCTGGTAGCCTGGTAGAGTTTTTTCTAAAAGACAATTTTGGTCATCGTAAAATCATTGCATTTTAATTACTGTTGACATTGAATTGCAATGATTTTGCGATGATATATCTTTTATCTTTCTACAAATAAACATGTCAACAATACTTCTTATTTGAATGAATTGCAATTTTACTGTGTAGTCTTTTTGAATATTAAATTGATCTTAATCAAATACATGAAATCCAAGTCGATCAATCAAAAACATCTTTTTGACGGATGACATATTTTATCGTTTTTCAGTTACGTCCGGTTAAAATCATATCTTCCTATGTAACCTTCGGACAACTGCAAAACTTTTTTGTTATCAAGAGTAAAGTTGATATGTAATAGGTGAAGTTGATGCCAAGTCTTGTTTTCGTATTTCAGCGACGTATCGTATCATATTTATGTCATTCAACATGTCGGTTAGAAAGTAGTGTGTGATCTAAAAGAAGATCGTGCAGATAACTCTCACCCTCGTAACCAGCGATTTGCAGCTTGCTCGGATCGGCCAGTGTGGGTGATAAATCCAAATAATAAGCATATTTTTCGCTGATATCAGCAATCATAAACAAGTGTACAAAATATGCCAATTTTAGTTTTTTTTCCCGATTGTAACTAATTTTGTGTAACATAATAGGTATAAATAAAATCACTTCAGGACGATTTGAAAGGCCGAAACTAGCTTTAAACCTTCTACGGTATAACTCATGAAAATCGCAGTACTGCTCATCAACAAAATGTCACTAAAATCCTAAAAACCCTAAAAACGTAAAAACTAAATTCCACGCGATGAAAAATTATTGTAGGCATATCATAACTTCGCAAATTTTTGCATGAAAATTGATTTCAGTTCAATATTCAACGAATGTAAGGCTCAAATGACTGATTTACCTGGGCGGTTTAATATTTTGCCGGTTCCTTAATACAGTAGAGGCTATTTGATAAAAAAATTAGATTCATCAGTTAGATTTTGATTTTGGTAAGACTTTTTAAGAAATTTTGGAATTTTCTGCTGTACGTGAGTTTTTTTTTGGTAAATATTGTTTTTTAAAAAATAAACTTTTTGAGTATGGAAACTTAATTTAATCAGCATATCATTTCTTTACAGATCATTAGCTGGATAAAGAACATATATTGACCAACCATGAAGCATCTGTAACATTGAGATCTGCATATTCTCCAGACTGTAAACTGTAATCCTCAATCTGATATTGTACATTGTTTTATACATCTTGTAATCTTGTAAAACATATACTTTAAAGTTGCGAAAGTTGCGAATTTTGCATCCCAACTTTAGGTGAAAAAATGAATTTGATGTTGCTAAACCTCATTTTAACATCTTTTTATTTTAATATTTGACATCATTTTTACATTATCTTAACAGCATATTTATTAGGAGATAAAAACATTTGCAGCATAGAAAGTTGTAGAAGGTTTTCTTCCTGCAACATTTTACGCCTTTAAAGTTGTAACAAAATAAACCGTGCAACCGCCAGATGATGTTTCGACTGTGCGTGCAGCTCTCTAGTCTTTGGTCAATACACTGTGCAAGATCAGAGCGCTGATTAAAACCTGCTGTGCAGGTACTAAATTGAAATAACTCTTTACCACGCTGGATGAAATTCAGTATTTTACTCCACGCAAGTTTAAAGCTAAGAGGTTATCCAGATCCACCAAGCAAGTTGATACAGGATTTTTTTTTTAACTTTCGATTGGATGTTCAGTAGGTCAATCTTCTTCGAGAAGGTTATCTTATCACCCCAAACTTAGTCAGCCCAAATTGTAGTCGGCCTAAATTAGTCGGACCTTATTTTAGTCAACAAAGTAAATTTTGTCACTTAGGGCCGCCTAAAATACGTTGATACGGTGTAATTGGTACAAAGAAATAGGTCTTAAATTTATTCACATAGCAAAAATTTGCTACTAAAGACCGATTAAGTTTGGCCGATAAGGTATATCATTTCCATCACAAGATTTTGATAAACGTACCACGATTAGATATCACTTTACTTAAAAAAATTCATATAGAGTATCAGTGAAGCAATTATCAGCATGAATGCAAAGTAACTTTTCAAAATTGTTATCAGTCTATCCGTCGAAGTATTGATATGCAATGAATACTATTTTAGAAAAAGAATAAGAAAGTGATAAAAAATAAACAGAAAAGATAGTTTTTAATTGAGCTGGTGAAAATGCTGTTTTTTAACAATGTTATCAGGTTGAATATGATGAATTTTACGATCTAAAAATGTGTTTTTCGTTTAAAGTAAGTGTTTTGTATATAGTTTTTAATTTTTTTCAATGAGTCAATTTGTAGTAGTTAGTTACGAGACTTTAAGTCTATATGATTGTTTAGAATTTTTTATCGTCAATCTTCTGTATATTATTTGAAACATTTTCGTACTATTGTTGTAATTAGGTTAAAACATATAAGTAAAGTTTACCTTGTTTTCATTGATTCACTAATTGACCCTGGGCCCATTATGTTTTCAGCAAGGTCAAAGGACTCTCTAGAAATTACTAACATGATGAAAATGAGCTGAAAATTTGTAGAGTGGAATCTAGTTTAGAAGATCTTCTAGAAAACTCAAAGACGTGAAAAATATGAAAAGAATGATTTTTCAAAAGAAAAATGTACGAGTTTAATCTGTTTTTGGTGAAAATGTAGAGAGAATCTTTGAAAACATGAGTGGTTCAATTGTTCTTAAGTTCTACTGAAAAATGCAAAACTTATTAATTAACTCCTTAGTCCAGCAATGTAGAATCGAGCTAAAACTGTGTACAAGAATTTTAAAACTTATACCAAGTCTGTATTCCTTAATTATCCCCTGATCGGCAAATCAAACCTCTTGCTTATAGATTGCTAAGCGAAGTTATGATAAATCTTCTTACCGAAATTAAAAGTGACCCGTAAGGGGGATGGGGGACAAGAGTTTTTTCCAATACCAGATTTCCGTTCATAATTTTCATCATTGTTATGCTGATTAAGATCGGTTAGACCGATTAATATTGATAAGGCTAATTAGGATTGGTTAAAACGATTAAGATTGGTTCACTTGTTACGATTTTTGTCAATTCCGGAATCATGGGAAGAGGCAGAGTATATATAGAGTTTAACAGATATGGCACATGTCTCGGATTCCCGGTTACCTGGAGAAGTATCCTCATATTGCCAGATTCCAAGAAGAAATATTCTCGAATCCCGGATTCCTGGAACAAAAATTGTAGAATCTTTGATCTCGGAAATATTCTTTTTTCTCGGAATCCCGGAAAAAAATTGGTTAATCCCGAAATCCAGGAAGGCCGTTGCCCTCAGTGGCGGGTGATTTTACTCAAGATGATTTTACTCATTGAATAAACTCAAAATCTGCCACCCGGCCCTCCCACAATAAGTACAGAAACAAAAAAGCTAATTGAAAAATACCTTTTCTTATCTGTATAAAAAATATATGGTACTAAACTCAAAATCTATTTAGTGTCCTTCAGATCTAGTACACACAACGCCTTGATTTTGGTGTGGGGCATGGATACAACTTTTCCATTTCAACTACTATAAATTGATACACTTTTGTTACAATGTCATCCCATCATTTAGAGATTACTCCTTATCATTAAGAAAGAAGATAGAAAGTTTCAAGAAATCATCGATCTACAATCGATAAGATTGCTTCCCCAATCGCTGCTGCATCTCTTTCGTGGAGTCGAGGCTACACTTGAAACATCCTCTTCTTCTTCATTATGTGTTTCCAATATAATATTGTTATTATTAGCCTTGGGAGATTTCTTTGTGAAAGACATTTTATTCACCGCAGACACAGCGTGTCGTAACATTGTCCATTTTCTAATACTATTGTCCTTATTCTTATAGTTTAATTTTTCACAAGATTTTTCCAGTTCAACTTCAAATTCGTCAATCTCTTGTGTAGCCTTTTTATTTGGATCATTCAGTTCAATTTCGTTTTCTTTCGAATGTGAGTAGATACGAGATATTCGTGATGGCCTTTTGAACGATTTAGATTTCCCGATTCCTCCAATTCCTTTTGTTTCCTTTTGTTCTATAAGACAGGGTAAGGGTCCGTGCTGCTCCTTGCGATCCCCTATGACCAACATAAGTATCATTATTCCTATTAAAGTAAAAACTAAATAGATGAAATAATTTCCAGAGCAACATTTCCCGAGACTGACAATCAACGTGCAAATTGTTATACCATAACCAAAAGATGCGAACAAACCTTTGAAACTCCGGTCGATCATTCTCATCAGCATTAGTACAAACTAAAGATTGTGCGCATAAAAGTGTCAAATTTCTAGAGATTTGCCATAAGGACCAAAATCAGATTTTAATCACAGGAAAGATCTCCATTTGATTTAGGCACAAAGAATCGAACTAAGAGTTGTGACGTAATAAAAATCAAAACTATATTGCATAAACAGAATGTTTATTTCCCATTATTTAGCACCATGAATGAATGGACATAGTACAAATATATCAATAAAAACAAGCCATTCTTTCCTTGAATATTCTCTTTCCTCTTGTTCTAAATCATGCAATACAACCATTTTTGACGACAAAGTCAATTTTATCGAAAAACAAGTCTCATCCTATCTGTTCTCATGATTTGTTCGTGGAGACAATGAAAGTGAAAAGCTGGCGAAACGAAGAATTCTATACAATAAAGGAAGATGACATTTTTATTAATAGTATTAAATATTTTCGTTTCAACGTATTAGACGAAACGTTGATGTTTATCCTATTTAGCAAGAACGTCACTCTTTGTGAACGTCAAGAAGAAAACAATAAAGGTTTCACATTTTTGAATTCTTCCTCTATGAATTGAATGTGATGATTCTTTAGATTTTATTCTTTTCTGTATGAATTGTCCTATTTCTTTCACGACATTAGTATTTTCAACTTCCTTATAAAAACCTAGACTTAGCAGTGATTTTATTTTTTAAAATAAACATTTTTTTGTACCAGAAATTTTATTAACTTCATATTTTAGTGTATACATTCCTTGGTTGAAAACATATTTTCAAGATTCCACTAAAAATGAAGATTTCTCAAAGAAATGTAAAAAACCACACTGCTCAGAAGGTAATGAAACAAACTCTAGACTTTGAATATATCGACACGAGAGGTGGGTTGGATTTCATGACAATTAGAATATAATGTGACCATTTGAATTTGTTCCCAGGTTTTTTTAATGACCGTGGTTTTTATTGAGAATTTTTTATTTACATTTCCCGTGACGAAAATAATTGTTTTTTTGTTCTTTTTTTACATCGTGAAGAGCTTCCTTTCTTTATGATAAAAAACAGTGAAAAACGAAATCGATTTTGACGTTGAAAGCTTTTAGATTTTGATCGGTTCAATAAGCAGTCGGCAATGCATTAGTTGTCTGTTTGCCCTTTTAATGTTTGGGTATTGTTTACTTATATGCTTGTCTTATTTAGATAGTAGTGGAAACTCATTTCTAAAGGACTCTGGGTACCTCAGGCAAATAGAAGGACAATGATTTTACATTGAACAATCGTCCAGAATGATCTTACGTACAAATCTTTTAGAAATACTTTTAGTAGCATTTTCCTAATCATATTACCTCTTTGATACACATTTGGGCTGAAGTTTAAAACATTTACGTGTAACATATTTGCAACGTATTTGAGTCAAATTTGAAGAAATACGTGTTCTGGTTCACTATATGATTTTCACTTTTTTGTTCCTGTTCACTGATAAATCCCAACCCCTTTTTTGATGTCAAAAAGTAAACATTTCACTAAAGAGGCTGAATAATGCAGTACTTGTTTTTTTTCTCCGTATCAATATACTCTGTGGTGTCCGTCCCAACTACAACTTCCCATAAAGAGTTCGATAGCATAAGGAATTGTGGACATGTGATAGCCACTTCCCCCTTTTTCGCACAAAAATGAATTTTCTAAAACAATTGATTCGCATCGATAGGGATTTGTTACAGTATTCAAAACTTCTAGTATCAATCTTATCATTTACTGTTGATATCAGAATTGCCATTCGTTCTATCACAGTGTTATACTGATACAAGGTATTACCCTTTCTCATTTCTGAACAGAGATGGGATGGGTATCCTTAGATTGGTTTGAATTACATACAAGAAACTAAAACATATTCTCACTAATTTCATTACAATCTAATTTAATAATTTTGATCAAATGTACTGCTTTCAGATTCACTCGTGATATTTCACGTGGCTCTGATGAAATTGATCAGAATATAAGCATCGATTAAATCAAATTAAAAAAAAGGGGTAATTTCTTTAAATATTCTATTTAAATTATCTAAAAATAAATAAATCTGAAATTATAATACCAATGTTCTACAATCTACAACCTCTTTTCCCCATCCGCTATTAAATTTCTTTGGTATAGTTGATGCCGTTTTATCGTAATACATTCGCTCGCAAGCGTTACTGCTGCTACATACACCATTAACAATGCCATTATCTATAGCCTCACCCTTAGTGGTATGATCGATCGCCGTTTTACGTCTTCTGGCACTTTGGTACACTCTAGTGACGGCTGTAACTGCAATCCTAAGCACCGCCCATTTTCGTATACCAATCTCTTTCGTTTCATTTATGATTTCATTCGATTGATTAAACTCTACACTTATTTTTTCTAATTGTTGTATCGATCTTTTTATACAGACAGGTTCAACTTCGTGAAACGCCTTGTTGCGTGTTATTTGTCTCTGTCTTTTATTTGATTTCGATTTTTGAACGATTTTCCGTTCCGGAGGTTCAGTTACCGGTATTGAGGCGTTAAAATGTTCCCTACGATCCCCTATGACGAACATTAGTACCATTATTCCAGTTAATGTTATTACTAGATAAATAAAATAATTTCCAGAGCAATATTTACCAAGACTGACAATCAACGTGCAAATTGTAACACCGTAACCAAAAGATGCGAACAAACCTTTGAAACTCCGGTCGATCATTTTTATCCTTATCGGGAAATATCAGTTATCTAAAAGAATAAGTCAAATTTGGAATTAAACCTTTGGTTCACTCTCCTTGTTACTTATCCATTTTGATAATCAATAACCATCATCTTTGTAGTTTTAATTCTATTGCTTGTTTTTTTTTCCTGTTTGTAGACCAAATCAAACAGCAATGGGATAAGATTTAATCTATAAAAAGAAGTTGTTCTCCAATGATTAATGTTTTGAATGAAACTGTAGATTCATTTTGTCTTGTACAAGATGTTCTGAAAAGAAAAATGGAAAATAAATCTGAGTACTCAACAAAGATCCTGGCATAATCATCATTTAACTGTTCAGAAAGCGTTGATAAAATATTTTGGGCACAGTTCACAGTTAGCAGACTTAGTCTGTAAAAGGAGGGAGGTGACAAACAAGCTGATGTAAACCTAGACTAACCCAAATAAAACATTTTTATGTATGAGAAATAACTAAAACAGTGATATTTCGCGCTTAACAGTGACATCCTGCTACGATCGAGGACCTTTGCAGTGACCGAAATATTTAATTACTGTTCCCTTGAGGGGGTAGGATGAATAAGATCCCTGTAATAAGATCCCACTTTGTAGATTTTTTAGGTGCTACTAATTGTTTTAATGGA